>SJYO01048061.1:12117059-12414525 GCA_006410555.1 Capra ibex | reverse complement strand
TAGTCGTCTACTTACCTATTCTTTCGACACCATGTATATGTGTTACCTCATAATGAGTCGGTAATTTTTCTTATGTAAACTTAGACAAGATTACTCCACCTACTTTGACCTCGGTTAATATGTCTCACTTCATTCGGTCTTTCTTTTTGTGGTTATGTCATATGATTGTATACCACCAAAATAAGGATGTAAAAATTCCTTAGAAGTATGACAGAAGGTATCACTGACATAGTTAAACGTAAAGGTGGTTGTCACGTTCTCGTAAGGGAAAAAAGGTGTGGGAGAGGTTGTAAATAACAAACATTTGAAAACTACTACCGGTAAGACTGACCATACTCCACTATAGGGTAACATCAAAACTAAACGTAAAGAGATTATTACTTGTCTGACCAAGGTTTATCCTTTTCCTCATACAATTCCGACATATAACAGTGGGACGAATAAATTGAATATACGTCTCATGTAGTACTCTTTACGACCTGACCTTCTTTGTGTTCGACCTTAGTTGTAACGTCCCTCTTTATAGTTCTTGGAGTCTATATGTCTACTGTGGTGGGATACCGTCTTTCACTTCTCCTTGATTTTTCGGAGAGTTACTTTCACTTTCTCCTCTCACTTTTTCAACCGAATTTCGAGTTGTAGGTCTTTTACTTCTAGTACCGTAGGTCAGGGTAGTGAAGTTCCCTTTATCTACCTCTTTGTCACCGACTGAAATAAAAACCCCCGAGGTTTTAGTCACGTCTACCACTAACGTCGGTACTTTAATTTTCTGTGAATGAGGAACCTTCTTTTCAATACTGGTTGGATCTATCGTATAAGTTTTCGTCTCTGTAATGAAACGACTGATTCCAGGTAGATCAGTTCCGATACCAAAAAGGACACCAGTACATACCTACACTCTCAACCTGACACTTCTTCCGACTCACGGCTTCTTAACTACGAAAACTTGACACCACAACCTCTTCTGAGAACTCTCAGGGAACCTGACGTTCCTCTAGGTTGGTCAGGTAAGACTTCCTCTAGTTGGGACCCTAAAGNACGATTTCGACTTTGAGGTCATGAAACCGGTGGAGTACCCTTCTCAACTGAGTAACCTTTTCTGAAACTACGACCCTCCTTAACCCCTGTCCTCTTCCCCTGCTGTCTCCTACTCTACCGACCTACCGTAGTGACTGAACTACCTGCACTTAGACTCACTTGAGGCCCTCAACCACTACCTGTCCCTTCGGACCACACGATGTTAAGTACCCCAACGTCTCCGCCTGTGTTGACTCACTGACTTGACTTGACTCGACTTGACTTACTACTCGCCACAACTCGTAGAAAAGTACATAAACAATCGGTAGACATACATAAGAAACCTCTTTATAGACAAATCCAGAAAAGGGGCGAAAAACTAACCCAACAAACAAAAAGACCATAACTCAACATATTTGACGAACATATAGAACCTTTAATTAGAAAACAGGTAACAAAGTAAATGATAATAAAAGAGGGTAAGGTTCCCAACAGAAAAGTGGAACGGATATCAAAGGAAACGACAGGTTTTCGAAAATTCAAATTAGTCCAGAGTGAACAAATGAAAACAAAAATAAAGGTAATGAGGTCTTCACCCCAGTATCTCCTAGAACGAAACGAAATGTAGTAGTTCACAAGACGGATACAAGAGGAGATCCTCAAAACATAAAAGACCAGAATGTAAATCCAGAGATTGGGTAAAACTCAAATTGAAACGTATACCACAATCTTTCATAAGATTAAAGTAAGAAAATGTACATCCACAAGGCAAAAGGGTCGTGGTAAATAACTTCTCCGACAGAAACGGGGTAACATATAAGAACGAAGGAAACAGTTTTTATTCTATGGGGTATCCATGTACCCAAATAAAGAACCGAAAGATAGAACAAGGTAACCAGATACAAAGACAAAAACACGGTCATGGTACGATAGAACTACTGACATCGAAACATCATATTAGACTTCAGTCCTTCCAACTAAGGAGTTCCAGGTAAGAAGAAAGAGTTCTGACGAAACCGATAAGTCCCAGAAAACACAAAGGTATACTTAACACTTAAAAAAACAAGATCAAGACACTTTTTACGGTAAACATTAAACTATCCCTAGTATAACTCAGACATCTAACGTAAACCATATCTCAGTACAAGTACTATAACTAAGAAGGATGGGTCCTTGTACCTTATAGAGAGGTAAATACAGTAGAAACTAAAGAAAGTAAGCATAGAATATTGAAAGACACATGTCGAAAAACAGAGGAATCCATTCAAACAAGGATCTATAAATTAAAAAAACAACGTTACCACTTATCCTAACTAAGGAATTGAAGAGAAAGACTAAAAAGTAATAATCATATATCTTTACGTTCACTAAAGACACATAACTAAAAACATAGGACGTTGAAACGATTTAATTGACCGATCGAGATCATTAAAAGAGTATGATAGAAATCCTAAAGGACACATGTCATAGTACAGTAGACGTTCGTTACTCTCGAAATGAAGAAGAAAAGGTTAGACCTAAGGAAAATAAAGAAAAAGAAGAGGCGAACGTCATGAATCCTTAATGTCTTGATACAACTTATTATCACCATTTTCATCTGTACGAACGGAGCAAGGACTAGAATCCCCCTTACAAAAGTCAAAAAGTGGTAACTCTTATTACAAACGATATCCGAATAGTATATACCTGAAATGATACAATTCCATCCAAGGAAGATACGGGTATAAATCTTCTTATAATTAGTATTTACCCACGACTTAAAACAGTTTCCGAAAAAGACGTAGATAACTCTAATAATATGCCAAAAATAGAAAATTAAACAATTATACCACATAGTTTAACTAACTAAACACATATAACATCTTAGGAGTGTAAGGACCTTATTTGGGTTGAAGTACCATATACTCGAAAAACTACACAACGACTTAAGACAAACGATTTTAAAACAACTCCTAAAAGTGTAGATACAATTAGTCACTATGACTGGACATCAAAAGAAAAAACACAACAGAAACAGACCTAAACCATAGTCCCGCTACCACCGGAGTATCTTACTCAAACCTTCACAAGGAAGGAGACGTTAAAAAACTTTCTTAAAACATTCCTATCCGTAATTGAGAAGAGATTCACAAACTATCTTAAGAGGACACTTCGGTAGACCAGGATCCAAAAACCAAAACACCTCTAAAAAATAGTGTTAAAGTTAAAATCAAGAACATTAACCCAAAAAGTATTACAGATAAAGAAGGACAAAGTCAGTATCTTCTAACTTGAAAAGATTCTAATCCAGGTAAAGAAGGTCCAATAGGTAAAATAAAGGTATATCAACAAGTATTAACAGAAAATATTAGGAAACATAAATACGAAACAGACAACATTGACGAGGAAAAAGTAAAGCTTAAAACGACTAAACTAAGAAGGGAGAAAAAAAGAACTACTCAGACCGACTTCTGAACAGTTAAAATAGAAGAGTTTCGTGGTCGAAAATCAAAATAATGAGAAATGATAACATAGAAAGTAAAGAAAAAGTTAATAAAGACGAACCTATAAATACTAAAGAAAGGAAGAGGATTAAAAGCCAAAAAAACAACAACAAGAAGAAGAAAAAGGTCAAGAAAATCCACATTTAAGTCCAATTGATAAGCTACAAAAAGGACAAAGAACTCCATCCTAACATAAAGATATTTGAAGGGAGAATCTTGACGAAAACGAAGTAGGGTATCTCAAACTCAACAACACTAAAGTAACAGTAACAAAGATCTTACGAAAACTAAAGGAAAGACTATAGAAGTCTTTGAACAACCAATAAATCATTACACAACAAATTAGAGGAACACAAACACAAAGAATGTCAAAAAAAAAAAAAAAACATTAACTATGAATCAGAGTATCGTAACACCAGTCTCTTCTACGAACTATTACCAAAGTTAAAAGACTTTAAACGACTCCAAACTAAAAACTGGGTTCTACACCAGATAGGACCTCTTACAAGGTACACGTGAACTCTTTTTCCACATAAGAAGACGTAACCCTACCTTACAGGTCTTCTATAGTTAATCTAGGTAGAGTAAATTATATAGTAAATTCTAAACACAAAGGGATAATTAAAAGACGTGACTAATATACGAGTAACCACACTCACCCCACAATTTCAGAGGATGATAATAACACGATGACAGTTATAGAGGAAAATACAGACAATCACAAACAAAATAAATAACTTCACGAGGATACAACCCACGTATCTATAACTATTAACAATACAGAAGGAGAACCTAACGAGGGAACTAGAAATACATCACAGGAAAGAATAGAGAACATTATGAGAAATAAAATTCCAGATAAAACAGACTATATTCCTAACGATGAGGTCGAAAGAAAACGAAGGGTAAACATACCTTATATAAAAAGGTAGGACAGTGAAAGTTAGATATACACAGAAATTCAGACTTCACCCAAAGAACATCTGTCGTGTAGGTACCCAGAACAAAAACAAAGGTAACTCGGTCAGACACAGAAAACCAACCTCGTAAATTAGGTAAATGTAAATTTCATTAATAATTATATATACAAGGATAACGGTAAAAGAATTAACAAAACGTAACTAAAACTTCTAGAAAAAAGAAGAGAAAATGAAGAACTGATATATTCAGAGAAATTATAAACAACGTTTCGACCAAACCACCATGACTTAAGTGAATTGAAAACGAAAAACTTTTCGAATAATAAAGAGGTAATTAAAACTTACTCTAGGAACTACCCACATCATTAGAACCAACATCTAAAAACGGAAACTCATGAGATTTATATAGGACGTTAAGGGAAGACCGGACGTCTCAAAGACGACTTTCTAGTCGATAATTCGTATATCCCGAAAGGAACATACAATGAACAACGACGAGGGAACGACGAAAATTATAATAAAGAAATACAAATCAGAAACAATCAAAATAATCATACACAGAACCGTACAAAGAGGAACCCAAATATGATATACCCTGAGAAACACGGAGAACCTGAACTAGTTGATAAAGAAAAAGGTACAACACCTCTAAAAGTTGATATTAGAGAAGTTTTTGAAAGAGCATGGGAAAGAAAAAGAGAAGAAGAAGACCCTGGGGGTATTAAACCTACAACCACGAAAACTATAACAGGGTCTCCAGTGACTCTGATGGGAGTAAAGAAAAGTAAGAAAAATGAAATAAGACGAGAAATCTTCAATAAAGGTGATAAAATAGAAGGTCGAGTGACTAAGTAAGAAGACGAAGTCGATAAGACGATAACCAAGGAAGATCTCATAAAAATTAAAGTCATTAACACAACAGAGACGTACGAATAAAAACTTAAGAAGATCCAGAAACAATTAACTAAGAACGTAAAAGAGGTAAAACAACAGTTCCAAAAACTAGTAGAAATGGTAGTAATAAGACTTAAGAAAAAGTCCCTAAAACGGATAAAGGAGAAGCAAATAAACCTGAAGACATAAAGATCAAACAAGGAGGTTAACACATCATAAAGAGACGGGAGTAAAAAAAAAAAAATTGAATAACACAAAATTCAGAGGAAAAGGGTCCAAAGTTTTAACTTAAGAAAGAAGAAAAACCAAAGAAGGGAGGATTCCAACCAGGTCACCAAACACATTCGAAGCATATTCCACTCTAAACACATACCAAAAAGGACACCAGTACATACCTACACTCTCAACCTGACACTTCTTCCGACTCGCGGTTTCTTAACTACGAAAACTTGACACCACAACCTCTTCTGAGAACTCTCAGGGAACCTGACGTTCCTCTAGGTTGGACAGGTAAGACTTCCTCTCGTTGCGATCTTAAAGAAACCTTCCTTACTACGATTTCGACCTTGAGGTCATGAGGTGGAGTACGTTTCTCAACTGAGTAACCTTTTCTGAGACTACGACCCTCCCTAACCCCCGTCCTCCTCTTCCCCTGTTGGCTCCTACTTTACCGAACTACCGTAGTACCTGAACTACCTGCACTCAGACTCACTTGAGGTCCTCTACCCCTACCTGTTCCTCCGGACCGCACGACGTTAAGCACCCCAGCGTTTCTCAGCCTGTGCTGACTCGCTGACTTGACTTGACTTGACTTGACACAACTTGAAAACAAACAAACAAACAAAAGGGAGACTACCCGTTACGACTCACTCTACCATTAGGGTAGACGATGACCACCGACCTACTGCGACCCAGAACATAAATTCACCAAAGGAAACACACTCAAGATAAACTATGAAGGATCCCAATCAAGAGACCAGATCCCAGAACCTCAGTCACTAGAGTGAGGTTTCCGAGTCACGAACTAGAGACCAGTCCTTACTTCTAGGGTGTTCACCAAACAATACCGTAATTCACTCTAATTTTGTTTATAGGTTTTCACTCTTTGGTTTCTACTTGGGGTCTGTTTGCCGTCAATGTTTTAGTCCGTCTATTATTAATTTTATTACCTTATATGTGTATATGTATATGTGGGTACTCGTTTCAGTTCTGTCAGGTTACTTTTATTTCATGTCATCTGACTGTACCGTTTGTTTCCTTTATTTTTTAATATAAATGGTCAATTCTTGTTTTGATTGATGTCGTGTTTGACTTTTTCTTTTGATTTCGTTCCACGGTTCCCCCCTCATTTCGTTACCTTTGTTTTGATTGTCTATACAACTCTCCTTTCCTTTCTTCCTTTTCTTTCTTTCTTATCTATACATTTAAATTCATCTCCATCTACTTCTTTTAAAGATATGTTATTTCTAATTGATGGTCCCCTTTTCTTATCATGTTTTCCGTTTATTTCCTTATTTACATCTGTTTTATTATCCAAAATTTTTCATTTTTAATTTTAATAAATTTTTCTCTTTTCTTTTTTCCCCTTTTTTCCTTTTGAGGTGTCTTGACGTTTTCGGGTTGTATCTCCGTCTCCAAATATTGTTGTTATTTTTCACACGGACTTATATGTGTATATATGGGTATTCGTTTTAGTTTGTCACGTTGTTTTTATTTCATGTTATCTCACTGGACCGTTTGTTTCCTTTGGTTTTTAAAATAGATGGAATTGTCTTGATTGATTTCGTGTTTGACCTTTTGTTTTGATTTCGTTCCACGATAAACCCCATATCTCGTTACTTTTACTTTGATCGTTTTTACAACTCTCCTTTCCTTTCTTTCTTTTCTTTCTTATCTGTACGTTTCAATTTAGCTCCATCTATTTCTTCTAAATATATGTAATTTTTAATTGACGTTCCCCTTTTCTTGTCATCCTTTTCGTTTGTTTCCTTATTTACATCTTTTTTATTATTATCCAAAGTCAAGTCAAGTCAAGTCGAGTCAACGAGTCAGCACAGGCTGAGAAACACTGGGGTACTTAGTGTCGTGTGGTCCGGAGGGACAGGTAGTGGTTGAGGACCTCCAGTGAGTCTGAGTGCAAGTAACTCAGTCACTACGGTAGGTCGGTAGAGTGGAAGACAGCAGGGGAAGAAGAGGACGGGGGTTAGGGAGGGTCGTAGTTTCAGAAAAGGTTACTCAGTTGAGAAGCGTACTCCACCGGTTTCATGACCTTAAAGTCGAAATCGTAGTAAGGAAGGTTTCTTTAGGGTCCCAACTAGAGGAAGTCTTACCTGACCAGCCTAGAGGAACGTGAGGTTCCCTGAGAGTTCTCAGAAGAGGTTGTGGTGTCAAGTTTTCGTAATTAAGAAGCCGCGAGTCGGAAGAAGTGTCAGGTTGAGAGTGTAGGTATGTACTGGTGACCTTTTTGGTATCGGAACTGATCTACCTGCAAACAACCGTTTCATTACAGAGACGAAAACTTATACGATAGATTCAACCAGTATTGAAAAGAAGGTTCCTCATTCACAGAAAATTAAAGTACCGACGTTAGTGGTAGACGTGACTAAAACCTCGGGGTTTTTTATTTCAGACTGTGACAAAGGTGACAAAGAGGTAGATAAAGGGTACTTCACTACCCGGACCTACGGTACTAGAAGCAAAAGACTTACAACTCGAAATTCGGTTGAAAAAGTGAGAGGTGAAAGTGAAAGTAGTTCTCCGAAAAATCGAGGAGAAGTGAAAGACGGTATTCCCACCACAGTAGACGTATAGACTCCAATAAATCTTTGAATTTTTAATTTTAATTTTTTTCTCTTTTTAATAATTTTTTTTTTTTTCCTTATGAGGTGTCTTAACGTTTTCGTGTTGCATCTCCGTCTCCAAATATTGTTATTATTTTTTTACACTGACTACTTTTTTCTTTTTTTCGAGTTTTGAATTAATCTGAAGTATAATGGTTATTTTAGTTGTTGATGTTGTCTCACCCCTCTTTTCCTTTTTATTTCCTTTTTTAGGTTTTCTTAGATGTTCAGTTTTATATTCTTATTATTTACAAAAAGAACTCAGTGACGACAGTCTCAGGAAAGGGAGTGACCCTCAGTGTCAGGGGGTATGGAGGGATCCTACGAAGGGTTCTGACACGACTAGAAACCTGGACGACACTCCTGTCGAGTCTAAGACTAGACCAGGACGAGGACACATAAGAACGGAGGTTACAGGTGTCGATAGTCTTGATCACGTAAAAGAAAAAACTCTCGAGAGTCACTAGAAAATATGTAAAGTATCTGTGTCTTAGACGGATCAACTAGTACACCTAAATTAGACGTCGAACATATCGACCACCCTTCCAAAACTCAGAAGAAGGAACCGGTGTGACGGGGAACTCAAAGTTAACACCAAAATAAAGGTGGAGATGAACACCCAGCAGCTGATCCCAAAGGAGGACTCCGACGGGACCTCTTGAATCCAAACTGGGACGTTCCCGGTCCACACCTCCACCACGTCGACGAAACCCAGAGTCCCCAAGACCGTCGTGGTCCATGAGTCCCCTCAACCGTCGATCCTGTCGTCCTTTAAATCCCGAGATCTTACCATACCGTTGGTCATAACCGGTTATGTGAGGTCATAAGAACGGACCTCTTGGGGGAGGGACTGTCTCTTCGGACCGTCCGGTATCAGATGTCTCAGTGTTTCTCAGCCTGTAATGACTCCGTTGGGACGTACGTATCGTCGTTCTGAGAAAAAAAACAACAGACACCGTCGAGACAGGGTCACTCTCAGCTTGTGCTTCCACTACGTCGACGAACCGAACGTCTCTGGGACCGCCGAGGTTCACACGTCCCTGTACCTGACGGAGACGACACCCTCAATACCGAGATAGTCAGAAAAAAGTTCTGAGAACATCGACCACTGGTCTTCTGGAAAAACCGGTCAGAAAGAGTCATTGAGGTGGACAAGTCCGTGAATATCCCGAGGGAACCGACCCTAGGAAGAGACAACAAGACCCGTAGTCGGTGTATCTCCCCGAGAGGGACTGACCTCAGGGTGGGACATCTAACCACGTAGTCCGTGAATTTCTCCGTGGAACCTACCACAGGATGAGACATCAAATCACACAGTCCGTAAACTACCCGGTCGGAGAGTTAACAAGTCGACGGACTTCGACCATACATCTCTCTTTCTCCGATAACACTTCCGGGGTGGGGGAGTCGTACTGAGTCGTGATAGCGGAACGAAGACACCGACGGGTCGAAAGGAGACGTCCGTAAAGGGTGGTGTCAGAGGAGGGAGTGTAGGGGAACTAGACAGAGAGGTGTCAGTTGTCGTCGGGAGCGTGACCCTAACGAGGTGTTACGGATTTGAGGTTGAGCGTCGGAGGGACAGAAGGTCCCCTGGACACAGGTACAGACGTCATACATACCGACGCCATTTCTGACTAAGAATAAGGTGGATCCGACGGTGTCTAGACGACAAAGTGAGAGTCGGAATTTACAAAGGGGAGACTGAGTCTGTTAACGGGGCTACACCCCTAGCCTGAGGACGAAGTCAAAGGGGTGGGTGACTTCCGTCCAGGTCAGGATGATTGTAAGGACAAAAGAGGGGGACAAAGAAACGGGATGGCTCAAAACGTACCAACATATATAAGAAAAGGAGACCAGTCCATGAGGATAGACGAGAGTCGACCATAAGACGTACGTGAAGACACAGACTTCCATATAAGGACTACATAGGCACCTCTCTCTACATGAGGTATAGGTAGATGAGGAGACGGTAGAACAAGATGAGACACACAAAAAAATTCCATGTTTTTTGTACGACAAATTTTGGTGTGTTTGCTAGTGTTAAGGGAGACGTGTTTTACAGTATTAAAAAAGGGACCACATCTAACGAAACAATTCAATTTATATAGATATTTCCCTTTTCTATTGTTTTGTCACTGGTTCCCTGTTGATTTTACAAGACGTATACTTTAAGTAGGTTAAGTCCCCAAACCCTCGTTAGATTTCCAGACCCTCTATGTTCTCTACGACTCCCCGACTCCGACCCATATCAGACTTTGATTATCCCTTTACGGTGAGTCATATGTTAAAGATCGATAACCCGACTCACCAGTTGACGAAAGTCCGTGTTACCACGGATTAAGATTCGAAAAAATGATATACCACTTGACGAGAAACGTAATGGTTTTTCGGAGACGTCTCTAATGGTTGACTTGTGACGGAACACACGGACAACATAACTTTTTTCGTATTTTTACTCGGTATGGTGTACCGATACCTTTGAACCCCGTCTCCTCCCCAGTCACCACACGTCACATTGTTGGATTTGTAGGGTGTCGTCATCACACACACACGATTCAGTGAATAGCATAGGTTGGGAAACGTTGGGTTAACTGACATCGGGTACTCCGAGGATACGGGTACCCTAAGAGACTCGTTCTTATGTCCTCACCCAACGGTACGGGAGGAGGTCCCATGAAAGGACTGACTCCCTAGTTTGGACTCAGAGAATACAGAGGACGTAACCGTCCGTTCAAGAAATGGTGATCACGGAGGACTCTTCGAGGATGTCGTAATCCCGGGTTCAGGTTTTTACTGGTAATCTTAAATTCAGAAGTTCTTAGATTTCTTTAATACTCCTGATATATCTGTAGGATGTCCTGTACCCAGTAACCCGTCCCAGTAGTGTCCCTTGTCGGATTAAGGTGTTAACAACGTTCGAGGAGATTAGATCTGATAACAGTGTCGGGATATTAACAAGATGGATTCGGAGACTAGGGGATATTTTGTTTGTAATAAAATTGGGTGACAACTTCTACGAAAGTACCGAATTTTGGTGAGAACTCTGTTTCGGAGACGGGTAGTGGAGATTGAGAAAGTGTAAATGGAAGTGTTGAAACAGAAACCTGAGGTCGGTGAAACTGGCGAGTTGAAGAAATTGTACATTCGAGGTAAAGTCTGGGTACGGTACGATAAGGATCTCATAATCGTGGGAAACAATGAACTGAATATCTTCGGAAAAGTACTGTAAGAACGAAAGAAAGGTCGACTGTCGTTTGAATGATTTTCGTTCCGTAGACGAGGTAGTAACCCGTTGAAAAGTCATTGTATAGGTAAATACGGTATAGGAGATTAGGTAGTGACCTTTTTGGGTGAAGTGAATGTGGAGAGTAAAATTGTTGTACTTGTCTTCTCTCTTTGTCGAAAGACCTCCTAATAGTGAATCGTAGAAAGAGTAGAAAGACGGCTCGATAGATACCGAAGGACACTTTGTCATAGTCTCCAGAAATAGAATGGTGTACAAAGTGATCTGACAGCAAGAGGGAACAGGTTTTGGTTAGGTCCAGGAACCTCCCTCATCAAGAAATCTTCGGGGTAAAGTAATTCATTAGTGAGTAGATCGAACTTAACTATATGATGGAAGGATATCAAAAGTTCTGGTTAGAGTAATACTGAATACCGGTAAGTATAGGTTAAAGATCTTCCGGGTTCGGGGGTCTCGTGGGTCTAAAATGAAAAGACACTTATAGGAGATGAGTCTCGAGATTTTTCGGAAAGGTGACTTGACAGACTTTAAGGATACTTTATTGGGTTTCTGGAGATAATAGAAGTTTAAACAAATCGAAAATATATGGAAGAACGTAGTGCATCTTGGATCGAAAAGACTCTTACGACCAAGGGACTTTCGGAGACTCCACCTCGAAACAAAAGTGAGGTATGAATTCTACCTCAATATCTTCCAGAAATAACGTTCGAGTCTCTAATTTCGCAGGCGGACCTTACGTCCTCTGGACCCAAGCTAGTGATCCAGCCCTTCTAGGGGACCTCTTCCTTTACCGTTGGGCGAGGTTATGAGAACAGACCTCTTAGAGTACCTCCCTCCTCGGACCACTCTCTGAAGTGAAAGTGAAAGTGAAAAGTTCCTAGGTAAATTACTAGTAATGTCACTTTACCTTCTATGACTCATCACTGGCGGAGATTCATAGACTCTATAAAGGTTTTAGAAACTATAAAAAGGGGTTTATGGTTAATTTTAAGTGTACTTGTGTAAACAAAAGAGGGAGTTGAATGAAAATATACTTCCCCTTTTTTCTTATATATGCAACTTACGGTTGGTCAGTGATTATTCTATAAGATTAAGGAGAGGAAGAGGTTCTACTAAAGATTTAATTCACCATAATAACTATTACAGACCGTAAGATCTACTACTACGTAAAAGTATCATTACGGAAAGAAGAGGTTACCCACTTTGAGTCGTCGATTGCAGTTATTAAGGGAACGATCATAAGGTCACATCCGACACCTTCCCTAACAAAGAGGGTGTAACTGTAACTGACATATTTTATTCGATACCAAAGGTGAAGTACATATCTTTCATTTCATATGCCTCGGAGATAAGTTTTTTGATTCTAGTACTGCAGACCAGGGTAGTGAAGTACCGTTTATCTACCCCTTTTTACCTTTGTTACTGTCAGAAATAAAAGAACCCGAGGTTTCAGTGACGTCTGGTACTGACGTCGGTACTTTGATTTTCTGCGAACGAGGAACTTCTTTTCGATACTGTTTGGATCTTTCGTATGATTTTCCGTCTCTGTAATAAAACGGTAGTTTCCAGGTAGATCAGTTTCGATACCAAAAAGGTCATCAGTAATACTACTATGTACTCTCAACCTGATATTTCTTTCGACTCGTGGTTTCTTGACTACGGAAACTTAACACTACTACATCTTCTAAGAACTCTCAGGAAACCTGACGTTCCTCTAGTTTTGTCTGTTAGTTGTGACTTATAAGGAACCTTCCTGGCTATGACTTCGACTTCGAGGTTATCAAACTGGTAGACTACACTTCTCGACTGAATAACCTTTTATGGGACTACGACCCTTTATGACTCCCGTCTTCCTCTTCCTCTTCCCCTGTAGTCTCCTACTCTACCAACCTACCGTAGTGGCTAAGTAACCTGTATTTAAAGTCGTATGATGTCATCTACCACTTCCTGTCCCTTCGAACCACACGACGTCAATTACCCTAACGTTTTTCGACCCTGTTGACTTGGTGTTGTTGTTGTGGTGTCATTGTTGTCCCGTATTCTAAATTCGTGGACCTCTTAAACTCCGAGGTCTTCTCCGAACTTTAGAACACTTTTACCTTTTCTATAATAAATCCTTCTTGACTTCATTAATTCTTTGTAGATATGCTTGAGAATCATGTCTCTTACCTCCCTGATGTTCTTTCAACCTTTGATAGTGAAAACCAACTATCAACGACGATTCAACGAAGTCAGCACAGGCTGAGACACGCTGGGGTCTCTGCCGTCGGGTGGTCCGAGGCGGTAGGGACCCTAAGAGGTTCGTTCTAGTGACCTTACCCAACGGTAAAGGAAAAGGTTACGTACTTTCACTTTTCACTTTCACTTTAGTGACTCAGCACAGGTTGAGAGTCCCTGGGATCCTGACGTCGGGTGGTCCGAGGAGACAGATACCCTAAAAGGTCCGTTCTCATGACCTCCCCCCACGGTAACGGAAGAGGACCAACTATCAATCCGTTGTCGTTTATGGTCATTGGAAGGTTAAATGAATTGACAAAAGTAATATAAGAAGGGAATTACTTTTTAACCTGAAACTTTCTTATGACGGGAGACTCTTAGAACTGAAAGATGATATATTTAATGACGTTATTAATTTACTGAAATAATTGTTTGAAGAATTGACACGGGTATTATAACATTCGTAATAATTTCACAATCTACATTAACAAACCACCTAAATGGTATAAATAAGGATAATAGTTCTTACTACAATTTTGGTCCCTATCTCTCATCTTAGAACTGAAAGTAGTGTAGATACATCTCGTCTTGCAACTCCACCCTCATAACAGGACAAACCAGGGTAACGTTGAAAGTTAGACCCGAAAAAAAAAAAAAAAAAAAAGGATACAGAAAGTTCCGTGTGTGACAGGAAAGAAAGAAAGAAAAAAAAATTCTAAAAACCAAAGAACTACACCTGGTAAAAATTTCAGTACTTAAGCGATGTTATAACGAAGACAAAATACAAAACTAAAGAACCGAAGTTCTCTGTGTACCCTAGAATCGAGGGGTTGGTCCCCAGCTTGGCAGTGGGACACGTAACCTTCCGTTTCGGAATTTGTGACCTGGAAGTTCCTTCAGGGATCCGTGTGGTAACAGAATTTCCTGAAAGGAACCAATGAAGAGGGACCCACTAGTATTTGAATAAAGGGTCATTAAGGAGAAATAGACGACTTCTGAAATCGTAAACAAGAAAAATGAGAGATAGGGACGAGAATTGTAGTAAGAACTATTATCCTTATTTATACCATGTAGGTGGTTTGCTAATGTAGATTGTGAAATTATTACGAATGTTATACTACCCGTGTCAATTCAGACAATTATTTCAGTAAATTAGTAACGTCATTAAATATATCATCTTTGATAGTAATAGAGGTAACTATTAAGGTTACTATTGATAGTAATAGAGGTACCTACACCTTTAACTTTGTGTTCTACAGTTCAATGAGTGAACCTAGGAAATTATTCTTCCTCTCTATACCAAAGTTAGTTATTCAAGACAGTGGTCTCAGATACTTGAATTGTTGATTGTAGATCCACTCCTAGTGTCGGAAACGATAAATTTATCTAACACAACAGGAAAGTGTGGATCAGGGAGATTCGTCTTCTCGTAAAGGAAAAGGATATAAGACGGTTAAGTTCTTGGAAGTGTAAAACCAATAAAAATCAAATCCGGGAGACGACACGAGAGTCAGAGGTTTTTATCAATAGCTTGGTCGTGTTTGTTCTCACCCCGTTTAAAGAGACGACTATACCTGTTATTAGTAATATAATTGTGTCAGAATCGAACATTTTTATCGAATCGTAAGTACTACTTTATTTATTCCTTATGTTTTATATCAAACATTAATTCAATTGTATTGTTATGGTTTACACACAATACTAAAGGATACATAAACGAACTACAAACGATGTTTAAATAGAAACACTAAAAATCGTCGGTCATATTTCCCCATTAATTTTATACAATGTTCCAAGTATTCTAATTTCGTTCAGTAAAAGAGTCCCCTTCGTGTTGAAAATTTCTTTTACTCTACTCTCTTTACAAAGGGGTTACCAAGGTTAATTCTTTTGTAACACTTTATAATATTTGTTGGTGGAGTAGTCGTTGGTACTCATTCTTTTCGTGGTACTAAGTATCTCTATCAAAGAATTTTATAGGGGAGTTATATCCGACTGTCGGAACTTGACTACATGTTTACTTATTGTAAGAGGTTTCCTGATTATATTACATCACAAATGTTCACAAAATTAATTACTTTAAAGAAAAATAAAGAGTCCAGTATCATTTTAAGTACAAATTAACAAACAAAAAAATTATACACTATAGGAAATATACGAAGAAAGAGATATGTAGGTAAACTATTTATAAACGATACTTCTGAAACACATAGTGTTCTGTTCAATGTTCATAACAAAGGTTGCAAATATTTTCCTTATTAGAAACTTCAGTATATTAATAATAAAAGTAATTTATAATCGACTATTATTCTCTCAATTTTAGAATCCGAACGCGAATTTATTGTCACATCATAACCCACCGGTTTTATAATTAAGTTCAAAAAGGTATTGTAGAATGTCTTTTGGGTTTACTGGAAAAAACCGGTTGGGTTATGTAGTATTTTTGGTGACGAGACTTCAGTTCCATTGAGACAATTTTAGGTCTGGGACTATGAATCATCGACTCACTGGAACCCGTTCAACTACAGAGACAGGGTTAAAGCAGTAAACGTTTTAAACCTACTATGATCATGTATTGAGTACACCATCATCATTCTTAACTTTACTCAAACATATACGTTCTAACCGTCTTCCTCTTGGTTATTTATAATCAATGTTACTATTACTACTAGAAGTGCCAGTTCAATGTATCGAAGGAATGAAAGGTTGAAAGAGTAGTCATATTACATCTATTGTGATGAGCTAATACAAAAAAGATTCTTAACTTTATATTTTCACCGTATGTTTTTACCTCAAATCAAAGACCAGGTAACCTTCGTGAACTATATACCATCGATAATAATAATACTAGTAGGTAGAAATTTGTTTCACATGACCTACGGATAATAATTGTTCCGAAGGGTCTACCATGTCACCATTTCTTAGAAGGACGATTACATCCTCTACTCCCGAGTTATGGATCCAGTCCTGCTAGGGGACCTCCTCCTTTACTGTTGGGTGAAGTCATCAGAACGGACCTTTTAGTATACCTGTCCCCTTGGACCGGTCGACGTCAGGTACTCCAGAGTTTCTCGGCCTGTGCTGAATCGTTGACTCGTGCACAATAATTGTTTCGTGAAACGATTAGACTCTAGTCTCACCCTACACTCAGAACCTCCTAAAGTAGGGTTGACTAGACGCCTCGCGTCGTCTGTTGGTCCTGATCTTTGATTGCGATCAGAAAGGAAGGAAACACCAAGAGTCTATAAACGTCCGTCTCGTCCCTTTGTACTACACCACGAAAGGAGTGGGTACGTCCGCAGTAAAGGAGGTCCTCAGTCCACCCTACAGGAAGAACTCACATGTACACACACCAGACCAATCACGTATGGATAAGGACACTCTAAGTCCACCCTGGGATTCGTCGTCCTCCTCGTCATCCACCCCGTGTCGAAAAGAGGGATTGTGACTCCATTGACGTGTTTGGTCTCAGGAAAACTCCTAAGGAACTTATTGTTACTAGGTCTTGAATACAACTGGTGTAAGTGGATCTGAAATTGAGAGTAGACTCCGAGTAAACACTTTGTAATTCCCCAAAATTTCGTCGAAGGAACCACAGAGTCGTCATTTCTTAGACGGACGTTACACCCTCCGTGTCCTTTGTACCCAAGCTAGGGACCCCAAGTCTTCTAGGGTACCTCCTGTCTCTTCGGACCGTATGATATCAGGTATCTCAGCAGTTCTCAGCTGAATCGTTGACTTGTTGTTGATTTTTCGTCGACTCCCACTTTCTTCGATTAACTTTTCCGTTAAATGACATATTAAGGGTGATATACTGTAATACTTTTTCCTTTTGTTGTCTGTGTCTTTTTCCTAGTCACTAACGGTCTCAGACTGCCCCTCGTCTCCCGACTCGTCGTCTTGTACCTCCTCAAACCCCCCGTTAATTTTATGAGACACTATGGTATTACTACCTACACAACACGACACAACACGACACAAAACGAATCGACGAGTCAGCACAGGTTGAGAAACGCTGGGGTACCCATCGGGTGGTCGAGGAGACAGATACCCTAAAAGGTCCGTTCTTATGACCTCACCCAACGGTAGGTCCCCTAGAAGGACTGGGTCTAGGTCCCTAGTTTGGGTCCAGAGGTGTAACGTCCGTCTAAGAAATGGTAGACTCTTTGGTCCCTTTGGGTATTACTACCTGTGTACAGTAATGTATAAATAGGGTTATGTGGCTTACATGTTGTGACTCTCATTCGATATTGTATTTGATGTTTGAAACCCATTATCACTGTACAGTCACATCCAAGTAGATAACGTTGTTTACATGGTGAGACCACCCCCTAAAACTATTGAACTCTTAGATATGTACACACGTCCTCCACCATATAACCTTTAGAGACAAGGAAGGGGAGTTAAAACGATACTTGGTATTTGTATTTAAAAAGAATTTTGTTTTTAAAAATAATTTAGTTCATCCAGGGTATTATTAAGTATCTCTTTTCTGATACTCTTTGCGGGTTTCGTAAGCACTTAAGGTTTTTACAAACCAAGTTGATGTAAAACACACACTTTTTGTATTACTATCGACGTTTATAAATATTCTAAGATGATGGTAATGATACTAGAATTTTAGAACTCTTTGACGTAGCTTAACAATTTTTTTTTTTTTTTTGGACAGACTCCGATCACACACATAGTGCCGTACACATGCGCATATATACATAGACACGAAACCCCCTTGTACCACGGTGACCCTTCTCTTAATCCTCTAATCTCTTATAGACTACTCCCGTAAGATATATATAGGGTCCGATCTCTTTGACCTGAGCTCCCAAATCGGATAACAAGAGTTCTTACCGACAGTCAGTACGTAGTAATAGTCCCCTTAACCAAAGTTCTAGGAGTAGTGAGAGGGGAAGGGGTGTCTATGGTTTTAGGAGCCTACGAGTTCAAGGTATATATTTTGCCGTATCGTGCAAGTTGAGACGTATTTACACCTAAGGTGAAAGACTATAGATTGGTTGACGTCTACACTTTCGGTACCCATGTGTCCCAGTTAGATAAATCTTAGTAGGATCCTAGGATTTAAAATTTACTGATACAGACAGGGACTGGAATTTCTAAGTGTAAATTATCCAAATTTCTCCCTTCCCGGACCCATAGTTATAGAAAGTTTAGAAAAAGGTCCAGAATACACATCGGTCACAACTTTTAGTACAAAATCTACTGCTCTTTGACGTATTTCTGAAGTTAATCGACTCATTGTACTACACTAGACGGAAAACCTTTCTAGACAGTCGTCGTCACACTTCATCTTCCCCGTGTAAACTTGTGTCATCGTACGTTAAATAATCTTTGTAGCTTAACAATCTTTTGTTAGACTTTGGTTATTGGTCTTTCGTCAATTAACTCTCCTTTATATGAAGACTGAGGTAGAGATCTAATAAGAAATAACTGACCTATTTAACTTAACGAGTGTGTAGTGTCTTCTGTTAAATAAACAAAACTTAATACAGCGAAGAGGGTTGTGTGAGACTCTATATTCCTGAAAATCAAGGACCTAAATCTAGAAGTAAAGTATTACTTGTAATCTACAATATACATCCAATTTATAATATATTAAATCTAACAACACATTACATATTTTGACAAAAAACTTCGACAGAAATACAAATAATTGATTAGTACCCTTTATTTAATTTTTAGTGTCCATCGTTATTTCTATGACTAATCTCCGTTGTTATTTTATAGATACAATGACTTAATGTCATGACTTTCCCTATCCTTATAGATACCTCTCTCAGGATCATGATCTAATTAATACCCTCCCATTGGGGGTAAATTTCGGGATCCACTAAAATGTGCACACAATTCGTGTACAAATAATTACAAACCTTTTCTTGTAGAAAAGATTTTAAAAGAAGAGAGGATTAGAACGTGACTCTTATATTTCGGGTAAGTAAACCTATTTCCTTATTTTAAACCTATTTTAGACAAGGTTAAAATTAACTTAGTTTCTCGTTCTTTCCCTGACATAGTCGATGATTACAATAGACTCTCATCTAGTGAAAGACCCACTGTGTAAATTTTCCACTAAATTTTCGTATTCCCCTTTCCAATTCCTATCTTTAGATCTACTATTTTTATTGTCATTTTCAATTTGGACCTACCTCCTCAAGTCTCTTATAGAACTTTCCTCTCTTTTTCTACTCCGACCTTCTCTTTCCCTTTGACTTTGGCCTGATCCTCTCAGGACTTGTGTTCTCCACATTTCAACATCTCGATCTTCCTTAGAATCACTAGTTGATATTCTTGAGTCTAAGTCGTTACCAGAACTTGAAGTTCTGAAGAAGACCCAAGTTTCAATAAAAGTTGATACACATCGTAGGTAAGTTTATATATTTTATAAGAAAGAACTTTATATATTTATGTATATATGTCAGGAAACCCGAACAAAATCTACTTATGACCAATATTACGTATCTTCATAACGTCTTTTATACGAGTTCTAAAGAGATGACGTCGTACTTCACTTCGGATCTGTATCATTGTCTCACTACTCGATCAGATACCTTATTCTTTTTGAAAGAAAAGAAGGTCCTAAAGGTAGAAACAGGGATTTCACCCTTAAGTGGTCAGTTTTTAACATTCCACGACCATCCTCTCAAAGACAAAAGTCTTGAAGGATGGAGACGACGACGACGTCGACGATTCAGCGAAGTCAGCACAGGCTGAGATACGCTGGGATATCTGCCGTCGGGTAGTCCGAGGGGCCAGGGACCCTAAGAGGTCCGTTCTTGTGACCTTACCCAACGGTAAAGGAAGAGGTTACGTACTTTCACTTTTCACTTTCACTTCAGCGAGTCAACACAGGGTGAGAAACGTTGAAGTACCTGACATCGGATGGTCCGAGGAGGCAGGTACCCTAAAAGGTCCGTTCTCATGACCTCACCCCACGGTAACGGAAGAGGAGAGACCGACGTGTATTTACGATACTGGTTCCCTTTCAGTGAGTCAGCACAGGTTGAGAAACCCTGGGGTACCTGATATGTCAGGTACCTTAAGAGGTCCGGTCTCATCACCTCTCCCATCGGAAATAGAAGGGGTCGTCTAGAAGGGCTGGGTCCTTAGTTTGGACTCAGAAGACGTAACGTCCCCGCCTAAGAAATGGTTGACTCGATACTCCCTTCGGGTATACTAGTTTCTCCACAAATTTTTTATGGGTGAGAGTCTATAGGACTAAATTAATCAACTCGCCACCAACCCTTGGTATCGGATCCATCTAGATCCTTCTTCCTACATATTTAAATGGACAGAAAGAGGTCGTGCGTACTCAGAGAGAAACGTGAGACGTTCACGCTCGGGAGCCTGCAAAGGCTGAGAAAGGATGGGGTGCACCCCTTACTAACTTTTAGTCGTCAACAAACAGACGGTTAGGGCTAGTACGAACCGACCCAGTGGGGTTCTAGATCTGAACCCCTTTTCACACTCCTTTGTAAACCGGTGTTTAGTCTTTTTACTATAGATCAGATCAATGTGAAGGCGTCCCTAGGGTAAGAATTAGGTAGTCGACCAAGTCTCGGATGTTCTCCTTTTCATCAAGGTAGTCACCAATAGAAGTGCCTGGTAAACTATTCCAGTTTCAATAGTCTCTTTTTATGAAACGTTCGAACGATTTATCCTACAGCGTGATGAATTGTATCTATATCAGGTATAAGAAATTCATTCATATTCAGTTGACATTTACCCTAAAGTCGGTTTTGTTTTTCTAATTAGACATATGATACAGTTTTAACGTATAATAAATGTCGTTGACTAAAATTTCAAAAGGGGAATTTTACATTTTTATAAACTTATCCCCTTATATTAGATAGAGGTTATGGATAGCAACAACAACAAGTCAGCGCTTCAGTAGAGACTGAGACACTGCGGTACCTGACATTGTGTGGTCTGAGGAGAAAGGAGGTGATAAAAGGTCTCAAACGAGTTTAAGTAAAGGTTATATGTATATATAACTAAATAAAAAGATAGTTTTGTCCGATATAAAATTAGAGAATTTCTGTATACTTACATATAATTATAGACATTTAACGATAGAGGGTTTTTGAAAAAAACGGTTTAGTAGTTTATTTGTTACTACGATATTGATCTTTCTGTATGACAATTTAATTGGTCTTTACAATACTTTTGAACTTATACAGATATACAATACAACTAAACTTCGTCATTTAGTTGTGAAGTAAAAATTAGTAAAACCCTCTACAGTCGGAGTTTCAAAAGAATTTGATAATAGAAATAAGTCCAATACATAAAATACAAATGTAGATCAGAAAATGAATACAAAATTAATTTGTACATTTGGTGTAAAATAACAAGTCGGTGAGTCAGTACAGGTCGAGAAACGCTAGGGTATCTGACGTCGTGAGGTCTGAAGGAACGGGAAGTGGTAGAGGGTCTCGAACGAGTTTGGGTACAGGTGACTCAGTCACTACGGTAGGTTGGTAAAGAAGGAGACAGTAGGGGAAGACGAGGACGGAAGATAGAAAGGGTCGTAGTCCCAGAAAAGGTTACTACGTCGAGAAATGTAATCCACTGGTTTCATGACCTCGAAGTAAAAGTCGAAGTCAGGAAAGTTACTTATAAGTCCTAACTAAAGGAAATCCTAACTGACAAAACTAGAGGAACGACACGCTCCCTAAGAGTCCTCAGAAGAGGTCGTGGTGTCAAACTTCCGTAGTCTAGAAATCGCGAGTCGGAAAAAAATAACAGGTCGAGAGTGTGGACAAGAACTGATGGTCTTTTTGGTATCGAAACTGATATACCTGGAAACATCCGTTTCATTATAGAGACGAAAAATTATGTGACAGATCCAAACGGTAACGAAAAGAAAGTTCCTCGTTCGCAGAAAATTAAAGTACCGACGTCAGTGGTAGGTGTTATTAAAACCTACGGTCCTTTTATTTCAGACAGTGACAGAGATAAAAAGGGGTCGATAAACGGTACTTCAGTACCCCGACCTACGGTACTAGAAGTAAAAAACTTACAACTCAAAATTCGGTCGAAAAAGTGAAAGAAGAAAGTGGAAGTAGTTCTCCGAGAAATTAAGGAGAAGGAAAAGAAAGTATTCGCACTAATTCTTATATAATGATTTGTTCCGTTACACACATTAGGAATGAAGTAAAAAGACCCTTTGATTTATAAAATTATTTAAACTTAAAATAATTCAACAGATATGTATTACGTATGTGTGTATATATTTCCTAAGTATCAAATGAGTTACTTTAGTTAAACATCCAAATGAAAGGTAAATTAAAACGTAAAATTACCTTTTTCAATATACAATAAGATTTTTCGTTTGCCTCTAGTCAGGACCCACAAGTAACCTTTCTGACTACAACTTCGACTTTGAAGTTATGAAACCGGTGGACTATGTTTCTCGACTGAGTAAACTTTTCTGGGACTACGATCCTTTCTAACTCCCGTCCTCCTCTTCCCCTGCTGTCTCCTACTCTACCAACCTACCGTAGTGGTTGAACTACCTGTACCCAAACCCACCTAAGGTCCTCAACCACTACCTGTCCCTCCGGACCGTACGACACCAAGTATCCCAATGTTTCTCAGTCTGTGTTGACTCACTGACTTAACTTGACTTGACTAATATCGGGAGACAACTAGTCTCGACCTCAACGACCAACGGGGTCCTTCCTCCAGACGTGAATCTATTCCACCCAGGGAAGTTCTGACTCACTGACTTGACTTGACTTGACTTTTTCCTTTTGTTACGTATATATATATGTTTATGTTTATATTTATACATACACACAGACAACCTCCACGAAAACGTAAAACGTACGTTGGTTCGAGATTGTTGTAGAATTTTACTTCCCGTAATCGAATCCTTAAGTATAAATGGAACCTTTATTGTAAACGGTACTAACGAATGTTTTCCGTACATAAACAATGGAATGAAGAGGTGTCTTTTACATAGGATCACCAACAGAAGAGGTAAACATCAGTGAAGTGTGACTGGTAAAGTTCAAGCACGAAATAGAAAGGATGTCACAGTAACTACTTTCAGTTAGGTAACGGGTCGTGACAGAGTCTGAGAGAACAGAATAAAACAATTCAACTTATCACCACGAGCCCCACTTTGACCGTTTTGACTCTGTAGATAAAGATTACAGAAGAGAAGAAACTGAGGTCCTTTACAGAGAGGAGTAGAGGACGGAGGAAGAGACGACAAGAACTAAGATAGTCTCTGTGTACTCACAAAGGAATCCGGGACCGTCGGATTTAAGGAGTTACCCATGGGTGTATTCAGACGGAGAGTGTCCGGATCAATGGGCGGAAGAGGTACAAAGAGAGGTATATTATATGGAATAGAGTGTACCCCGATGAAAGTTGGTAGTCACTGTACCAGGTGTTTTTTACATTTATAAAAAAATGTGTTTAATGTGTTTTTTTTATTTTATACGAACAAACTTTTATCGGAAAAGGTTTCACTATTTGATATATTATAGTTCGGATCATTTAGGGGACCATCTCTTCATACTCCTATCTTCCACTCCACTCCCTTCAATGATTCTTCAAACTCTTCAAATGGTAGTGTTACGTATTGTTGTGTAGTTTTCAGGACCCAAAGTCATTGTTTTTTAGACAAAGTCGAACGTTCAAGTTCCTCAAAATTTTCCTAAATACGTATTTAAATAATAACAGTAGATTGTGGATAATTATAGGAATGTTCTTTTTAATGTACACATAAGAACGAGGTCAATTGTTTTTTGGTAACGGAGATTATAATACACAATACGGTAAATAAGGTAAGTCACATTACAGATTTGATCAGAGTTTCTCTTGGGTCTACCTCCGGACCTCCTTTACTCGTAAGAGTGTATGTTTAGAGTATTTACAATGTTAAATAACCCTACTCGATTTTATTACTTAAGAGTCGTTTCACCTGAGGAAACCTGAGGGAAAAGGGGTGTCGTCTGTACGAGACAACCGTCGTGACCCCAAGACGGACAGGACCCTCTTCTTACCAGTATAGGGAAAGGGTTTTTCTTCGAATGGTTCGAAAGCATGAAGGTCTGTACAGTGGACCTTGAGGTTGAAAATCGTTCGGCACACTGGACGTAGTTTCTAAATCTACAGTCCATGTCGACGATTGAACCGGAGACTAAAGGACCTGATGTTTAATACACTGTTACCGATCCTTAGTCCGTACAGGTCAGTGTAACGTCGAAGTGTTCCTCTTGGTCGGACACCTGAGTACACCAATGTACGGAGATACACCTCCGAAATTACTTTTACTAGAATCGGTCAGACCCGAACCGGAGAACGTGACAGGTGTACTCTCAAAAGAGCCGTCGAACTTATGGTCGTTTTTATAGTAGAGGATGTTATAACGAGAAACATAAGACTACTCTCGAAGTGGTGTAAAATTGTCTTGTAAAGGAAGAAAAGGGTCCGATTGTGTCTCGAAACTCTACGTAAAATACAGGTTAACTTTGACGTAGAAAACCAATGTATTGAAAAAACAAAAGAAAAGAAATTACTTGATAGAGTTTCGTACAAATGGATTTTGACTTTACATACTTGATGAGTCTGTTGAGACTAGATAAAACCTTGTCTCTATATTCTTATTTTGTTCCATTTCATATTTCAATTAAATTTGTGTGTACGTTAAGGTCATCGATAGTCTTTCAATCGTTTTAAACACTTCTTTAGAGGATAAGAGAGACTTAAATATTACGACTTCTTATGTTAAAATTACTATTGGAAATTCTAGTAATTATTTTATATTTAAATACATTGTAGACATAGAAATTATACAAGACTAATAAAACATAAACCATTAGATAAACACCACATATATTTAACTACACCTTCACGTCGTTTTGTAGTCTTAAACTGAACATATGAAAAATAAAAGAACCCTATGTTACAGGTACAGGGGTCTCTTTACAAATTCAGTATCAATATTGACTAAGATCTCGTGACTTTTTCGATAATTCGGTGTATAAATGAACCCCTTTGTCTATAAGAAAAAAAAAGAAAATTAACCTCCGATTAATGAAATGTTATAACACCACCAAAAACGATATATAAGTGTACTTAGTCGGTACCCACATATACACAAGGAGTAGGACTGGGAGGAAGGGTGGAGAGAGGGGTAGGGTAGGGAGTCCCAGTAGGGTCACGTGGTCGGGACTCGTGGGACGGAGTACGGATCTTGGACCTGACCGCTAGACAAAGTATATACTATTATATATACAAAGTCACGATAAGAGAGTTTAGTAGTGTGGGAGCGGAAGAGGGTGTCTCAGGTTGTCAGACAAGAAATACAGACACAGAGAAAACGATAGAGTGTATATCCCAGTAGCAATGGTGGAAAGATTTAAGGTATATACACGTAATTATATGACATAACCACAAAAAGAAAGACTGAATGAAGCGAGACATATTATCCGAGGTCAAAGTAGGTGGAATAATCTCGACTAAGTTTACGTAAGAAAAATTATCGACTCATTATAAGGTAACACATATACATGGTGTCGAAAGAATAGGCAAGTAGACGACTACCTGTAGATCCAACGAAGATACAGAACCGATAATATTTGTCAGAGGAGATCCTCAAAATATCAAAGACCAGAATGTAAATCTAGAAATTAGGTAAAACTCAAATAAAAACACATACTACAATCTTTCACAAGATCAAAGTAAGAAAACGTTCACCAACTGGTCAAAAGGGTCGTGGTGAACAATTTCTCTAACAGAAAAGAGGTCCTATGTCTATAAGATTCCTTTAAAGAGAGTACGTGTATGTCTATATGTGTACTTTTGTGTGTGAACACCTTATTTGTAGGGGAGTAAGAGAAAGTATAACCTACTTGAGAAAGTTCACTCCAGTTATTTCCTCCGAAGTTTCTACAGGAGAATACAATCTAAGTTTGGACCAAGGGTCCTGTACTCCACGTGGTCCGTACCTGACCACATCCTTTATTCTCTCCTGCCCTGAAGGGACCACCACCTCACCAATCCTGAAACGGAAAGTCACGTCCTCCACGTCCAAACTAGGGACTAACCTCTTGATTCTAGGGTGTACGGAAAGTCGGTTTTTTGTTTTTTTGTTTTTGGGGTTTTGTCTTTGTTATAACATTGTTTAAGTTATTTCTGAAATTCTTTACTGGGTGTAGTTTTATGAGAAATTTTTTATTTCCTCTCGTAGTCCCCAAGTCACACTTCTCTTCCCTCTGTTCACGGATGAGTATGCACGAAGCTCACCCGAAGTTTTCCTTCCCTATTCCAAACGTTCGCTACTGAGTCCCTCTCGGAAGATGAAGGTACTGAAAGTCTTGTCTTGTACAAGAGTCGTTCCCTCCCTTTGACCCGAGAGTTTTGGAGTCTCGGTTGACGTTCGTAGACGACCTAGAGTATGTCTTTATTCCCGAGTTTATAAAGGAAATGATTGGAAAGGTTTCTATATCCTAAGAAGACTTTATGGTTCCGGGATAATAGTATAGACCTAAGTTACGTAGGAAAAGAAAATAAGACAGTTTCCACTTATCTTTACTTTAAACTATTGACTAAGGAAACGATCTGACTGGTAAAGGAAAATTGTTTTATAGGAACAAGCATCATAAATGATTGTTTGGAAAGGACGAAAGAAAAAATATACCAGGTTAGTGTAGTAAAACTGTCATAAAATTCAACTGACAATAAACGTAGACTATAGTTCGAGAAAAACGATGTTACGGTAGTTTAAAGTAAACTAATAAATTATAGTAATGAACAAGTCGATAATATACACGTAACTCCTACGAATGTTTACTATAAACTCTGTCACTTTCGTCTCCCCTTTACGATGATAAATCTTGTCTTTTTACAATAAAGTTTAAACGGTAGAGGTACACTCGGAGTCTATAGACCCCTCACTGTTCAAATAATTGTCTCGTCCTAATGTAATGTTTATCGCGAATTTATTATGTTTAGTAGTAAGTTCTTTGAGACGAAATCTAGACATGAATTCTACTAAATAAGTCCTACGTTTTCATGAAAGTAAACAGAGATAAGTAGAAACCGGAATGAAAACTCTCGTCCAATGTTTAGATTAAGACGTACAACAGTCGATGAACTTGGGTCGCGAAGGTAAATACTTGAACTTGAAGTTGTGATATAACAGTCTTCTTATCGCGTAAAGTCACGATCGTCGCACTCAGATAAAATTACCTTTGACAAGATATAAATACTAAAGTTTACTTTTAGTTAATATTCAGGTCATATTTAGTATTTAACTAATTACACCAAGAGAACGGTCAACTTCTCTAACAATTCCCGAGTTCGATGTCTTCCGACTGACGTCCCAAAACTAGTCATTAAAAAAATCTTAAAACTTCATCATTTTTGACGCCTGTAATTTTAAGACACCGTTACAAAACTCGTAAGTTGTTCTATTTCCTAGATCAATAGTCCTCCGTAAGATAAGATAAATGACTTAAGTAAGGGGATATTATAACGTCATTCTATAGAGACAACTTTTTATGAAGCTATAGAGATAACTTTTTACAAAAATTATCTCTATAATGAAATAATAAAATAATAATAATGACGTAATGTGTAAAAGTACTAACATTGAATCAATTGTGGGGAATAAACTAATAAGTTTCTCTTTTCTTGTTACAATAAAGACCGAAACAATTGGTACTCTCCTGGGATTTTCAATCACTACTTGGTTTTGTGTAGTGAAACAATTTTAATTATGTTATTAGATGTACGATATTAACATTATCCTTTTACTGTTACTAACAAAGTAAAGTCAAATTACTTTTAAATAAAGGAACTTTCATTTTTTAGATTTTTCGGTATGTTTATATAAAAAGACTTAATAAGGAAGTATTGACATACAGTTGGAGTCAGTAAGTACATAGATAGTAATAAAGTCGAGGATTTCGGTGGGGGTCCTTCCTCTAGAACTTTGAAAGGTTACCATAAAGGAAAGGAAAGTATTATTAGGGAGTATCAGTAGAGATTCAGGGAGTCAAAGGTAGGTTGTTAACATATCTCTCGAGTCCAGATGAATATTCGATACACACCTAACCGGTTCAAAAGATAGGTTTTACTTTCTTCGTTCTCTCTCTCTTCCTTCCCTTCCCTTATTCTCTTCTTTCCTTTTTATTCCTGTATTTCTTTCCTACCTTCCTACCTACTTACCTTCCCTCTGTCCCTCCTTCTTTCTTTTTCTAGTCTCCCTTCCTTCCTTCCTTTTTTCTTTCCGTCCTTCCTTCCTTATTTTTATTGTGTATCATGTCCCAAAATACTCTTAAAAATTTTTATTAATGTCATGGACCGTGTAGTATCCTTATTTATTATTTATAGTGACAATGACAATCCATGACCTGTTCACAAACTTTACCTTATACTCCAAGATTTTTAAGAATAATATAGGGTATCGGATCGAAGGGATAAATAGAAGATTGAGAACGAATAATTACTTGACTGGTAGAGTCCAACCATATTGGTACGCGAAGTAAATCGTTCCGAGACGAAACTGATTTCTGATACACCCCCTTTTTTTCTTTGCACAATTTAGGAACGAAACTAATAACATCTCTTTTGTTTGTCCTTCGTTATATCCGTAAATACTTTTAAAACTTGTATTTAAAAAAAACAGAGTTCTTAGTATTGGGTTCTTTTTTTATAAACAAGTTCCCGGACTGGTACTAATCATCATGGTTTTTACTAGTCTACACACTTTTTACGTCTACACACTCTTTTGCTACTAATCTCTCGTACCAATAAGTTCCTTTCCCGAACCTCCTTTTCAAATCTAGGGTTGAATATGTATCGTCCTATTAGGATAGTTGTTATTTCTTTTTAAAATCTGGAGTAAAGGGGAATCCAGATCTCGATTTTATAATGAAGAAATAAAATCAACTAATCTGGATTTTTAACGAGACTCCCGGAGGACCGTTTCCATCACAGACTGAGGTCTAGTCTTCAAACGTCACAAGTTTAGTGTAGACCCAGTTTCACAATAAAATTCGAAGGGACCACCGAGTCTACATCTCAGACGGATGTTACGTCATCTGGATCCAAGTCAGGGACAAAGCCTTTCTGGGGGACCTCTTCCCTTATCGTTGGATGAGGTCATAATAATGGGCCTCTTAGGGTACCTGTCTCCTCGGACCGTCCGATGTCAGGTACCCCAGTGTTTCTCAGTCTGTGCTACCTCACTGATTGTGTTTGTGTATGTTTGACGATAAATTTAGTCAGTCACTTTTGTAAAACAACTCTCTACAATTTGGAAATATAACACTCCTTACTCCCTCCCCTTTACTGAAGTAGACCTACCTTCTTTATGTAAAAAAGAATGAAACATTAAAATAAAGTCAACCTCAAGACGTGTATGTGTGTGTTTTGATACTTACCTCCAATTTAGTTATGTGCATTAACAAGTAGTGTCAAAAGTTTTCGTGTTAAGAGGAAGAAAGGGTTTATTGGATCACAGTCAATAATCGATGAACTGGACATCGGGTTCATAGGTAGACCTGAAAGTTCAAGTAATAAATGGTACACTTCGTCCGTAAAGTCCACCTGAACAAGTCAATGACAATTAGTGACGTTGTAGAAAATAGAAAGTCGGTATCGACGTGGTATGTTGGGAAACGTAACAGAAACTAGAAGATTAGTGAAAACTGGGTCAACTGTTCGATACTCTTATTTGATTCGACAGATTACTCCGATTAATACCTTCAAGATTTACCGGACATTAAATTGAGAGGATAAGATGACTTTCAATCATTTTGAGAGAAGAATGTTCAATCCATTATCCTATAATTGTACCAATAGGGAATGGAAAAATAAAAAAAAATTGAAGAGCTCTGATCAAAACGGACTAAATCTATAAACTGAGGTACTGTACCTCTTGTGTTTCAAATCTTGTTTTAAACATACAGTTCAAAAAATCTACTCAATACTTGGAAATGTATCTTTCATCGTTGATTTGTATAACTAAACGTTTCATATTAGACATCGATTAGATTTTTCTGATACCTCATCCCGGTGGAGTCATTAAGAACTTAATGGTTAAGAGAAAGGTTAAGAACTTAAGACTCAAATTCGGTTACGATCACTACGTTCCACTATTTACTCCTGGTGAACAAGGACTCAACGACCCGTGACTCGAGTCGACGCAAGGGATAAGTATCACATACAACATAATATGACACTAACTACTCCACGGGGTGGATTTTAATCCGACTGGGGTCCCCTACGTTTCACATATATTTAGTCCTTTCCTCCGGAGTCCTTCTCAGATACATTGTGAGGAATGAGTCTGAATTACTAAATGTTAACACGCAGGTGATTAGAAGACAGAATAGTAATTTTTATCACACCTAAAGGGACGACCCATGTGAGTGAATCGACGATGGTAGACATAGAAAAATACTCGTTTGTATGAACTAAATGAATCTCGTAGACACAGTCAGAGGGAAACAGATTTAGAGATTAAATGTAATCATCTACAAGTCCAGAGATTAATAAAGTTGTGTTAAGGATGTTTAAATTATCATACACATAAAGACAAAACTAAAATGTAACCCCTTTGAGATAGTATCTAACTAAATCAATGAACTCTAGAATTATATCCATTTTCCGTCTAGACCCTACTTTCCCTTCCAAATTCATAAGTTCGGGTCGTGTGAAAGGTTTTTGGGATAGCAGATATACCTCTTGTATTGAAGATTTAACTCAGACGTCGTAACAACCTTTCTAGTTCTCGTCACTATGTACAGTTTTACAAACAAAAAAAGATGTATTTTGATAAACTCCAAACATCGTGAAGGGGAACGGAAGTGAATACTGGGGATTTATGTCGAACACTACTTTGATTTTTTTTTGACTTTGTCGAAATGTAATAAAGATAAAACAATAAAACTTTCATACATTCGATTTTATACTGTTACTATAATTTATATTGGATTTTTTACTACTCCGTCTTGTACTCCCTACCCACATAATGTTCCTTTTGTATGGTAACTCTTTTTATCATTTAGTCTATTACTACTATGGTATTCATAATTATAACCGAATTCTGGACACGAAAATGTCCCTTTTAACTTATTCCGTTCCTATTTTAATGTGGTTTTTATTTGAGTACGACCTTTCGGGACAAAGTTTTCTCAGTTGACTATGTCCAATTAGATTATTACGACTTAGTTTTCGGTATATGGAGTTATGTCTTAAAATGCCTAATTCCATACTCCGTTTTCATTAGAGAAGAAAATTTCTAAAAGGACTTATAAAAGGTTCTTTTGAATAAATTCTTAGACTAATAGGTAACCAATGGAAAATTTTATGAGGAAGTGTTCAGTTTAATTCTATTATTCATGTTTCACATGAATAAAACGATGGTTACAACCGAAGAAATATAAGAATTTGAAAATTAGGTAGTCGTGTATCATGGGACACACTCGGAAATACAATTCGTACCCTTTCAGCTCCTCTACCTCTTTCGGGAATTCCACGACTGTAATCTTCTAAATTTTCGTATTTATTGACATAGAAAATGGGTCGATTGACTAATCGTAACACATACAGTATTAGGTTCAAATAGAATTGGTGGTAAGTTGAATTCGTGTTCATATATTGAATTTTAAGTTATTAAACACTTTTTTATGTATGGGTGAGTGAATATGTTATATATATAATATATAAATACATATATATGTTATATATAAATATTCACATATTTTATATATACGTAAACGAATATAGATATATTTATTTACATATTTTATTTAAATATATGTAAATAAATATAAATTATTTACTATATATATATCTCTCTCTCTCGAAGGGGACCGTTCAGTCGACCTTTCTTAGGTGGACGTTACGTCCTCTGGAGTCAAGTTAAGGACCCAACCCTTCAAGGGGACCTCTTCCCTATCCGATGGGTGAGGTCATAAGAACCCGAAGGGACGACCAAGTCGACCATTTCTTAGGTAGACGTTACTCCCTCAGGATGTAAACTAGGGACCCAACCCTTCTACGGGGTCTCCTTCCGTACCGTTAGGTAAGGTTATAAGAACGGACCTCTTAGGGGTACCTGTCTCTTCGGACCGTCGATGTCAGGTACCTCAATGTTTCAGTCTGTTCTGACTTGCTGATTCGTGTCGTGTATACATAACATATGTACGTATAATATATATGTGTTATATATAATACTTTTATTTATTCTCCCTCGTACCTGGAGACTAAGACTCAGTGTTTAGTGTCCATTTCTGAACCACGACGAGGGATCCGTTTGGAGACTATGGTAGGTTAGGATCAGTGAGTCAGCACAGACTGAGACGTTGGGGTACCTTACATATCGGGTGGTCCGAGGAGTCAGGTACCTTAAAAGGTCCGTTCGCATGACCTCACCCAACGGTAAAGGAAGAGGTCCCCTAGAAGGGTTGGGTCTTTAGCTTGGGTCCAGAGGACGTGACGTCCGTCTGCGAAATTGTAGACTCGGTGGTCCCTTCGGGAGACTATGGTATTCATCTACGTATAATGGAGAGTTTAAAGAAATGAGAGGAGTCTCATAATCAATTTATTACATAAAGTCAAGGGGAGGTGGTGAAAACTTCTCTATCGTACAACTTTATTTTTATGTTTATATTCTAGTTTCTGTATTACAGAATTTGTACTCGTGGAGGTCAGATTTGGAACATACAAAGTAAGGACTTTACGTTGACTTGACATATAAATGGAAATGTTCATGGTTGTACTTAAAAAAGATTAATAGGTTTACCTTTCTCAACTTTGAAACTCTACCTAAATGAATGAGATTAGATTTAGACCAAAAATTCAATGTGATCTACAGTATTATATAAAGAAGTCCCATGATAGGGGGAATTACTAGATAGGAGTCTTACTTTCTATAGAATTTTAACAGTACCATAGAAGAGTGACATGGTATGGGTGTAGAGATATTAATATGTATACCTATACTTCGGTAGTCAACTAGGGTTGGGATTTCAGTAAAAATAGAGACATGAGTTCAAAATCTTTACTTGTGTAAAGATGCAACACGGTTAACTTGGTCTAAAGGGTAATAGATTTCGGTTTGTGTAAGTTTAACTAGGTGTCTAAAAGGGTTTTCTTATTAGTAGTGAAGGTTTTCGTGCACCACGACCGATCTCCGCTTCTCCATTCGTGAACCTTGACATTTGACCGAGGTCTATCTTCCTCAGTTGATATGGACTACTCGACTTCAGGTTGAGTCATCCTTCCTATGTCAGTCGTCTACCATAGCGTTCATTTGTAAACCGGAGGACTGGCAAGTTGTGTTACCGTACTTCCCCGGAGATGCCCGTCGTGAGACTTTGAGGCGTCTCGTTCACTATTTAGACAGTGGTATAAGACAGGGTCGAGGTCTCAGTCGCAACTCCTTCTTAATAAGGAAAGAATCTTCTCCCCTGTCTATTCCCGTTTCGTTTTTCGATGGGAATCTGTACAGGACGATGATCGACCTACCGTTTTTACCCTGAACCTGGGATAATTACTGTCTCCCCGAACGGACAGTAAGTCTGTCACTTGTCAGACGGACGTCACGCCCTCTGGACCCAAATTAGGGACCAACCTTTCTAGGGGACTTCTTCCCTTACCATTGGATGAGGTCATAAGAACGGACCCCACAGGGTACCTGTCTCCTCGGAACACCCGAGGATATGTAAGATATGCCCGTGTCTCTGAGTCTGTTCTGACTCTTTGATTGTGATGTGATGATTACTGTCTCCCTCCTCCCTCTCTCTGTCTCTCCCTCCTCCCTCTCTCTGTCCCTCCCTCCTTCTGGACTTCACTTGTTTCTTCGTTCGCAACAATTTGTCCTCCGTCCAAATTTACCCCATCCTCAAGAACATCCTTTTTTTTTACTTAAGGAGAACTGTGACCTAATAAACCCGTAAAATTTAGGGAGAATTGATTTCAGTCCGAACCAGGATAGGGGATCTCGTAGTTGTAAAGAAATTATCTCCCGGTCCTTTAACTCTTTACTCTATGACCATCCAGGATTTTACTACTTTCTTAATAGGTCTTTTAAGGAGTAAGAACTCATTGATGAATTGGAAATAGTTCAACTATGAATCTTGAGTGTAGGGTAAAGAAGTCGACAAGTATCGACACATCAATTATGATAACGAAGTGAAAATAGGTTGACTAGACGGAATCCTCTGAACCTGGATTTCTTATGGAATTTTACATTTTTCATTTAACTTAGGACTTTCTTCACGTGTTTTCTCGTACCCCTATTGTATATTAGTTCCTGTATTCAACAAGGAGGAAAATAAAGATGTAAACGACTCGAGGATGAACATCGTCTTAGTTTCATACACTTGATGTTGATTTTGATGATTGTCCTTTTTTTTTCTCGAATTTTTTAGTAGACGTAAATTTGATTGAAGTACCATCCGGTGGTAGGACGCTCCTACTATTCTGGATCTATTGGTAGTAACAAATTTTACTATAAAGTTTAATTAGAGAAGACGTACTTAAGACGTAATAATAGGTCTGGTAAGCTTCAAGTTCGGGGATAGTTTCAATAAAGAGGGTAAGAAAGGGATGAAGAATTGTTCCGTCAAATTAAGTTCTCCTCTTGTTACGTGGTAAGTGTCCGAAGGACTAGTAAAGACGACATACGAACAGAACATATGTGGTGAACCAGAGGATTACCACTTAAGTCTCCGACCTCTTTCTCCACCTCACAATCGTGACTGACATACGCTAACATCGAGGGTTCTAGTTTCGATAAAAAGACCGGGTAACTGGGGTAGGAATTTAAAAGTCCGTGATATGTGGAGACTAAGTGTCATTATTCCAGGCATACAACGAAGTCAATTTTACAGCTAAAAAGTCGAAGTCTTAGAGGAGTGGGGAGTTCTACCGCCGAAGTACTCTCTGTACTTTAGAGAGTAGAGTCGATGAAAGACTAGGAAACTTCCACAGTGATTCTTGAAGATTCAGATCGTATACAACAACTTTCAGGTGTCCTTTCATCCCAACAATGATGACCAAAAAGGTAACCTAGTGGTTGGAAAGGGTCTCAGTAGTACATGGGACGTCAGTCTGTGACACCGAAAGTTGGTGTTCAACCACTGTTCTCAGTTGTGTATGTAAAGGGTGTGGGACAGAACTCCAAAGATAAGGAAGTACTGAGGAGAGTTTTGGATCATTTCCCTGGAACGAAAGTAGACAACTCTCTATTCTTCATCACTACCCTTTTAAGGAGACGTAGTATAGGAGTTAGAAGAGTTGAGAGACGAATTTACGTTTGATTTTAAATATTTAAAGATTCGAAAGAAAAATATGTATAAAGTAAATCCTCTCCTGCCAATCCAACAGTTTAAATATACCTGACTTTTTTTTTGTCGTTTTTTTCTGGAACAATAAAGAGAAGTATAAGAAAAAATAGTCAGAGTTCGGAAAAGTTCAATCATTTTATACAGAAGTTTCGGAACCTCCCTTTTTTTAACGTTTTGTTTTTTTACTTTCTCTCTCCCTCTTTCTCTATACTAAGTGTATAAAATTTTTATAATAAACGTAAAGTAATCATTTCACGTAAATGTTGGAAGAACTCATCAGGTTATTCGAGTAATTTAATATTTGATAAAGAGAATAGTTTGAGTGGTTAATAATTTGTAAACTTTCTATGTATTATATAATTCGGGAGTAAACCCGATAACTAGTGAAGGAGTATGTACATTAAGAACATAGATGATTAAAATGAAAGAGACCCGTAAAGAAGAGAACAAGAAGAACCTCCCGTAGAGTAAAAGTTTATGGTGTAGAGTTCAGGACTCAAAGTTTTAATACACACATAATGGTCAGTTCTATATATCGACTTTGAAGTTTTAATTGTTCAGTTCCGAGATTACTCATAAACTGAGTAAAATTTTCTGGGACTACGACCCTTTCTAACTTCCGTCCTCCTCTTCCCCTGTTATCTCCTATTCTACCAACCTACCGTAGTGGTTGAGTCACCTGTACTCAAACTCATTTGAGGTCCTCAACCGCTACCTGTCCCTCCGGACTGTACGATGTCAGGTACCTCAACGTTTCTCAGTCCGTGGTGACTCTCTGACTTGACTTGACTATTACTTATATCATCGTCAGTATGAGTTTTATAAATTTAATTTTAAATTAAAAATATTATAAAATAGATATCGATCAAAATTTTTATCACAACTTTCCATATATCTTTTAATACTGAGGGAGTGTAATGATGAGTTGTAGGGGTTTAAGATAAGGAATGACAGTCAGTAAAGGATCAAAAATCGATGAGAATAAATGAAGGTATAAAGGTATTTTATCCGAATATATCGATACAGATCCTAAAAATTAGAAACCGTACATAATGACAAGTTTTAATAAATATGGAGGATAGAGGGTGGTACAATATTTTATTTTTATTTACCAAGATAACGATCGTGGTAACTATAGACTCTAAAAACGATGAACGTCAGTTTTCGTTAGAATTTACCATGTATGTACACACACAAATCAGTGAGTCAGCACAAACTAAGAAACACTAGGGTACCTAATATCGGGTGGTCCGAGGGAACAGGTACCCTAGGAGGTTCGTTCTTATGACCTCATCTAACGGTACGATAGGAGGTCCCTAGAAGGGTTGGGTCCCTAGCTTGGGACCAGAGGGTGTGACGTCCACCTAAAAAATGGTAGACTCAGTGGTCTCTTCGGGATTTACTATGTACTATTGTGAGTAAACTCTTTAACGTAGTCGGTTTTCCCCATACCAAAAAGGTCACCAGTACATACCTACACTCTCAACTTGACACTTCTTTCGACTCACGGTTTCTTAACTACGAAGACTTTACACCACAACCTCTTCTGAGAACTCTCAGAGAACCTGACGTTCCTCTAGGGTGGTCAAGTAAGACTTCCTCTAGTCAGGACCCATAAAAAACCTTCCTGACTACGATTTCGACTTTGAGGTTATGAAACCGGTGGAGTACACTTCCCGACTGAGTAACCTTTCCTAAGACTACGACCCTCCCTAACCCCCGTCCTCCTCTTCCCCTACTGTCTCCCACTCTACCGACGTACCGTAGTGGTTACCTGTACTCAAGCTCATTTGAGGTTCTCAATCACTGTCTGTCCTTCCGGACCGTACGACGTTAAGTACCCCAGTGTTTCTCACCCTGTACTGCCCCGCTGATTTGACTTGACTTGACTTGGGTTATTTCATCAGAGTAGGAAGTTTTGAGTCGGATCTTAGGAGAGAAGGACACTTCAGATGCGGTAGTGTTAACAATGGGATGTGTGTGCATGTGTGGTGTGTGTGTGTGTATAATATAAACATAAGAGAAGAGGGTATTGTGGTGTCCCTATGAAAATAGTAACGAAAAAGTAATTTTAACAATTGGTGAATACACTGAAAGGATTCTCTGGAATTGATGAGTTATCACATCAGGTACAGTAAGTTGTAAAATAGTAATACTCATTGATGCCTCCTAAAAGTCTTTAATAAGTCATGTGTAGACGACTCAACTAAAAAAGTCTTAGGGACCGAGACCATGAACGATTAGAAAATAAAATATGGAGTTCGAGAAACGAACTATACACGAAGTGTGAAGATAGTATTTATCGTTAAGCAATGTCGTTTTTAGAATCTTTAACTATCTCACGTAAGGTGAATCCCGTTGTAGTATTAAAAATTATTCTTTCTTTCCACGTATGTGTCAAACTTTGAAGACAGAAGGTATACTAAGATTATCAGACAGGAGTATCGTAGGGGATCTATAAGGGTGACAAGATTGATAGAGTGGTTTTCTGTTACTACACACCTTAGGGGGTAAATAAAGAGACATTTTCAAGAGAATCGCCCGAGTTTCCTTCGACAGAGGTTAACCTGAGAGTACGTGAAATTTGGGGTTTAAATTTTTTACAAAATTTTTGGATAATGGAAAGGAAGTTTATAATAGTAACAATTGTTTTGACATTACATTGATAAGTGAGACGAGTCTTGGAACATTTAGAATGAATCCGAAGAGAGAAAGGTAATAAGTAACATACATTATGTAACAGTTTTACTTTTAGTCTAGTATGTTGAAAGAACGAATTTTCAGAAACCTCTGTGTATCCTTTTTTTGTGTTATTTAGAAAAGTAAGGTTGAGACTGAGTAAAAGGTTTCTCAATAAAGTTTCTCACTGAGTCAAAGTTTCGACCCACCTATTTCCACTACGTTACGTTCTACCGTTGAGTGTTTGTCGTAAATTTGAGCGGATCTGTCTGCCTAAGAGTAACACTTTTTCTCATGGTGGTTTTTACCGACACCAGGTCGTTACACTTATTACACCTTAGGATACTTCCGAACACCTGAAAGGACCACCGAGTCTAACATTTCTTAGACGGACGTTACGTCCTCTGGTTCAAAGTTAGGGACCCAACCCTTCTAGGGGACCTCTTCCCTTACCGTTGGGTGAGATCATAAGAACGGACCTCTCAGTGCACCTGTTTCCTTGGACCGACCGATGTCAGGTACCCCAGTGTTTCTCAGTCTGTGATGACTCACTGATTGTGAAAGTGAAAGTCCTTCCAAACATAAAGGTGGAGTCCCGAAGGAGTGACTCAGGACACAATGTCAGGTCAGAGTAGTTCTAATACGTTCCAGTACCCGTTTCCTTAACTCAAAACTTATGGGCTAACCGGAAGAACGACAAAGAAGTGGAAATCCTTTCCCTATCCTAGTTAAGATCTAGAGTGAGAAATACTCGTCGACTTCAAACAGTGAGTCGAAATACAGTTCCGAGAGAGGTGGTGCCACTCTACCTCGAGTGACGGGGAAGTTGGGGAACAGGTGTGAGGTAGTGTTACTCTATGGTATCGTCAATTCGAATACTGGATTTGTTCGGACTCACAGTCGGAATGTTATCCTCATCGTACCTCTTGTCTACTGTCCTTTCTTACTTATGGACCAACAGGGTTCGATATACATGTAAATTTATTCAGTAGGTTGAAATTCTAGAATCAAAAGACTTACAACTCGGAATTCGGTTGAAAACGTGAGAGGAGAAAGTGAAAGTAGATCTCCGAAAAATCAAGGAGAAGTGGGATACGGTATTCCCACCACAGTAAACGTATAGACTCCAATAACTATAAAGAGGACCGTTAGAACTAAGACCGTAGACCAGGGTAGTGAAGTACCCTTTATCTACCCTTTTATCACCTTTGTCACAATCTGAAATAAAACCCCCTAAGGTTTTAGTGACGTCTACCACTAACGTCGGTACTTTAATTTTCTGTGAGTGAGAAACCTTCCTTTCAATACTGGTTGTATCTATCGTATAAGTTTTCGTCTCTGTAATGAAACGGTTGTTTCCAGGTAGATCACTTCCGATACCAAAAAGGTCACTAGTACATACCTACACTCTAAACCTGACACTTCTTTCGACTCACGGCTTTTTAACTACGAAAACTTGACACCACAACCTCTTCTGAGAACTCTCAGGGAACCTGACGTTCCTCTAGGTCGGTCAGATAGGATTTCTAGTCAGGACCCACAAGTAACCTTCCTGACTACAACTTCGACTTTGAGGTTATGAAACCGGTGGAGTACACTTCTCAACTGAGTAACCTTTTCTGGGACTACGACCCTCCCTAACTCCCGTCCTCCTCTCCCCCTGCTGTCTCCTACTCTACTGACCTACCGTAGTGACTGAGCTACCTGTACTCAAACCCATTTGAGACCCTCAACCACTACCTGTCCCTCCGGACCTCACTACGTTAAGTACCCCAGCGTTTATCAGCTTGTGTTGACTCACTTACTTGACTTGACTTGACTTGGAATTCTATCCTCACTCCCACTTCTTAAAGGACTCCGATCCTTTAGAGTCGGTGGGTCAGAGATGTTTGTCGGAGTCATGACTACGTCCGAGAAGTAAGTGTGAGTGGGTGATAAAGCGGGTACGTCAGCACTTAGGGTGTCAAGGTGAGGAGACTACCTTTCGGTGCGGTTCCCTCGTTGACTTATACTTACGAGTATTTGTAGAACCTTCATGGTTTAGTAGATTTTTAGGAGTTAGATTTTATCTGAAAAAAAAGGAGGTCTTGTCTCTAATAAAAATTTACTTAACACTGTATGACGAACTCAGAAATAAGAATCGTATGTTACTTTGTATTATTGGTTAATATATGTCGGTGAAAATACAACCGAGGTAATTAAAAAGGGGAGAAAGTGGAAGTCAAGTCAAGTCAGTGAGTCAACACAGGCTGAGAAACGTTGGGGTACTCGGCGTCGTGTGGTCCGGAGGGACAGGTAGTGGTTGAGGACCTTAGGTGGGTTTGGGTACAGGTATCACAGCCACTACGGTAGGTTGGTAGAGTAGAAGACAGTAGGGGAAGAGAAGGACGAGAGTTAGAAAGGGTCGTAGTCCCAGAAGAGTTTACTCAATCGAAAAGTGTAGTCCACCGGTTTTACAACCTCAAAGTCGAAGTTGTAGTCGGGAAGGTTACTTGTGGGTCCTAACTAGAAGAAATCCTACCTGTTCAACCTAGAGGAACGTCAAATTCTCTGAGAATTCTCAGAAGAGGTTGTGGCCGTCAAGTTTTCATAGTTAAGAAGCCGTGAGTCGAAAGAAGTGTCAGGTTGAGAGTTTAGGGAATCGATGCAATAATAGAAAGTGAGGTCGACGATGTGTAAAGAAAGAGAATGAAATAAAGACAATTACTGTAAGTAGATTGTCAACAGTAGGTCAGTGATTCAGTGTAGGCTGAGACACTGGGGTACCAGACGTCTTACGGTCCGACTTTTAAGTCCCTTTTTCAGTCTAAAACTTACTTTTTTGAGGAATAAATTGAGACAGTCTGTAAGACGGACCTTTCTTTATATGGTCACAGGAGTTAAATCCTAAATACCTAACTGAAGTTTTACCGTTATATAGGGGATTTAATATACTTTTCATTAATACTTATAAGTATACGTTACAAAAAGAATCCCACTATCGAGTTTATAAAGTTTTATAAGAGTTAACACGAAAAATGTTTTCACATAAGGGTGACTTTGGACCTTATGTTCTATATATGAACGATTCTTATCAGTCATAATAAAATCTATTCGTATTATGGAGACATTTAAACCCAAATGTCACATAGAAGGTACTGTTATAATTTTAAATAGAAAGATTTTAGAAAAATCCTATCATGACTTTTTTACTGGAATATCGAAGGGATAGTTTCAGAGTCACTTAAACCTGTCTAAGTAACAAATTTGAGTGAGTACGACTCTTGTGTCAATATTTTTGGTACAGAAGTTTTGTTTCAGTATTTCGAACAACAACTTTTAAGTATGATTACTGGGTTATTCTAAGTCTATCAAAAGTGACACTTAATGGAAAAAAAAAGTACAAGTCCGAAAAATTTCGTTATATATAAAATTCACCTCGTATAATAAGATATATAAATGTTTAAAACTGTTCGAATAATAAGTTGGAATAAGTACTGTGTAGTCACAAAAGTCTTATGAGAAAAAAGAGTTATCCACATTCAGACTGTCAAATTCACTGAAGATAAGTATTATTATCTTATTCATTTAATACCTCGACCCAAAGTGTGGTTCGATAAAAGTATAGTTTAGATCGGACAAAACAAGTATTGGTGAGACCGAAGATCCTGTCTGTCTCCGCTTATTTGATAAAAAATAACGGAGGTCCTCTATGAGTATAAGGATTATAAAACAATTCTTCTGGTGAGTTCTCTCTCTTTGTTGTGACATACCATAGTATTACGTCCTTTTTCCATCGTGTTCAATTAAAAGTTCCATTGACAAACTGAATTAATTTTTATTACATACACATATGTATGTGTGTATTTGTGTAGGAATATGTCAAAACTATGTCCTAAAATTCTGTTTCTATGAATTGTAAGAAGTTGTCTTAATAAATCTGTGAGACAGAAAGAATGCTACTTGGTCTTCGTACCAAGGTTACTAATAACCGTCACCACCACCACGAGTCAACGAGTCACCACAAGTTGAGTAACTCTGGGGTACCTGACATCGGACGGTCGAGGAGACAGGTACCTTAAAAGATTCGTTCTTATGACCTGACCCAACGGCAAAGGATGAGGTTCCCTAGAAGGGGTGGGTCCCTACCTTTGACGCTGAGGATACAGTGGACGTAACCGTCCTTCTAAGAAATGGTGACTCGGCGGACCCTTCGGGACGATTATCGAATAAAACGACAATTTGTTCCCTTTAGGTCTATTGATTTGAACTATTTACTCAATTGAATCAAAGTACATAAATCTTCTTAACTTCCATTTCAAGTACTCAACAGTTCTCTGTACCGAAATATGTTAAGGATAAATACCAATTAACGTAGATGTTCCGTAATGATAATATGATATAGTACGTGTCAAACCCTTTATATTGATAATTATCATAATTCCTAATATCTTCTGTTGTATCCTGTCTAATAGAAAAGGTGAGGTTTGCTTAACTAAAAAAAGGTAGAAAGAGTAGTGTCTTGAGGTACATAAGAAAACTGATAGTATCTTTACTTACTTTATATGTATAATGGGGTTAGAAAAACTAGTTTAACACCTTTACGACGATTGTCCTTTTAGAGGTAAAATCGAATGCAAGATAATCATAAAGTGTTTTACCCTCAATCATTATAAATCCCAGAGAGATAACCAGGTGTTCTACTAAGAACATTATATAACAAATACAATACTATCTCATGTAAAATAAAATCTGTAGATTTATAAATTCAATATTGTTAAAAGGGAGTAAGAGAAGGGTAAAATACATATGTACGGACCATATACCATTCATTATTATTTATAAATACTAAAAATTTAAAAATATTTTACGCCTATCAGTTGTCGTGTGTAAATTTCAAAAATAAGAGGACTTTTATAAATAACACTAATAACTTTCGTACGTTTGATAAAACAAGGATGGTTTTACAAACCGTTCATATAAATTTACTACATAATAACGAGTTATGTATAAATTTTCTGGAAGTCAATAAGCTTCCTTGGTTTTTAGAAGCTCCTTTATTCATATAAATAACGCGAAAACAACAAAGACAATGTACATGTAATCTCCGTAAACAATCTAAACGTCAAGAAGATGTCGTTACTACTTAAATTTACATTCGTATACAGTTCTTACTCTATCAACATTCGTTCGGGAGTACTCTACTCCCGAATTAAGGTCTTCAGTTTTAAGGTTGTCACTATCAGAAGATTGGTTGGGGAAAGATGGAGAACCTACTAGAACTCACGACCAGACTTTCGTGTCCAGAGTCCTCGATATCGTTTATTCGTCGAGGATTGACGTCTTTGAGGGACATTCTACCTTTGACTTAGTCAATTGTCCGGTGACTCCCTTTGTAAACAGGATCCCGAGCCGAATAAGACAGTATAAAGTGTACAAACAAAAGGAAATCAAATTCTGTGTCACGGGACAACTCAATACGGGATCGGACTCCGTTTTCCTTTTTAGTCATTATGACTAGTGTGGAATTAAAATTTTAAAATATTACACAAGTAGTACAAGACATAAAACATCAATAAAAATAAAAAATTTATAATGTAATTTTATAACGAATGGAACTAAAGATTTCCAAAAAAACCAAGGAGGTCAAACCGTAAACTCCGTCTACGACTCAGTGGAGTCAGCATAGGTTGAGTAACACGGGGTTCCCTGACATCGGGTCGTCCGAGAAGACAGGTGACCTAAGAGGTCCGTTCTTATGACCTCAAAAACGGTACGGGAGGAGGTCCTAAAAACCTCCTAAAAAACCTCCTAAAAGGGTTAGGTCCCTAGCTTGAGTGTAGAAAATACAGAGGACGTAACCGTTCACCTAAGAAATGGTGATCGCGGTGGACCCTTAAGGGACTTCATCGATGGGATGTTATAGACAACTAATTCATGACTGGGTCGTAGAAACCCAACTTTGGATCCTTAGGCATAAAAATTTTTTTACTAAAATTTCATACCAGGTGTTTGAGAACGTAGTCTTCAACGTCTTAGTGGTTGTTGAGTAAACGGTGTGAGATCTAGACAGAAATACAATTATTCTCTCGAAGAATACATCTCGAGGAAAACATAGAGAAAGTTTCGAATTTAATTATCCTTCCGAACTCACATAAACTAATTTATATATAACTGTAATGATATCTTAGATCTGTTCACCATAAGTTTTTGGACAAGGGGTTTCTTCAGTAACGTAGAAACAACAAAAAAAAAAAAGGTCAGAGAAACGATCCTGAAAAGTTTGACAGTAGTAAAAATCAAACTTTATGGATATTTTCGTTTTTTCGGTCCCCGTTTCATTTTACTTTGTAACATGAAACGATAATCATATTACACTCATAGTTAATATGTATCAGTTTTATACCACAAACTTTTGTGAAATTTCAAACAATAAGTAAATTTTTATAAATACTTTATAAAGAACTTATGAGTAAAACCCCACTCTAATGTTTTATTACTAATATATATAATCCTTTATTCATCGTTAGATTCGACTCCAGACCATTGTATTACGAGTTTTTTATTTGGGTCTCCTTGATATTTTATAAATAATTAAGTTTTGACTCAATCCATGAGATTTCAAAGATTCCGAAGTACTCTAGAGTAATTACGTACCTTTTAAACCGACATTTAAATAACAAAGGTTAAATCTTTGATGTCCATTGTACATTTTCAGTTTTTGCGTCCTTCGTTTACGTTTTGACTTTTTGAAAGTGTAGTGTTTAACGTTCTAGGAATTTCTCAAACGTGTCGTATCACCTAACACCGTTTAGTACTTCTAAGAACCAATTTTCCACTCTGTGAATTGTCTCGTACTTCATGTCTCCGTATCTTAATTCATAGTTACTACAATTGTAATTTTTTTAATTTATAATTCTTAACTGTGAGTCAACTTAACCCGAAGGGACCCCGGAGTCTGTCATTTCTTAGACGAACGTTAACTCCTCTAGGTCCAAGTCAGGGACCCAGCCCTTCTAAGGGACCTCCCGTACCAATGGGTGAGGTCATAAAAAGGTTTCCTCGGACCACCCGATGTCAGTGTTTCTCAACTTGACAACTTAACCTTTAAGAGTACGGAAAGAACAAGATATTTTGTGATTAAGATTCCTGAAATCCTTTAGAATATTAATGAGTTTAGAAACACTAACGTCGGTACTTTAATTTTCTACGAATGAGGAACCTTCTTTTCAACACTGGTTTGATCTATCGTATAAGTTTTCGTCTCTGTAATGAAACGGTTGTTTCCAGGTAGATCAGTTCCAATACCAAAACGGTCACCAGTCCATACCTACACTCTCAACCTGACACTTCTTTCGACTCACGGCTTCTTAACTACGAAAACCTGACACCACAACCTCTTCTGAGAACTCTCAGGGAACCTGACGTTCCTCTAGGTCGGTCAGGTAAGACTTCCTCTAGTCGGGACCCTAAAGAAACCTCCCTTACTACGACTTCGACTATGAGGTCGTGAACGGTGGACTACGTTTCTCAACTGAGTAACCTTTTCTGAAACTATGACCCTCCCTAACCCCCGTCCTCCTCTTCCCCTGCTGTCTCCTACTCTACCGACCTACCGTAGTGACTGAACTACCTGTACTCAGACTCACTTGAGGCCCTCAACCACTACCTGTCCCTCCGGACCACACGACGTTAAGTACCCCAGACGTTTTTCAGTCTGGGCTGACTCACTAACTTTACTTGACTTGACTTGACTTCTTACGATACTCAACTCCTTTAAAAATAATATCATTGTTATAAAGTAATTGTTTTGGGACCTATAATTTACTAGATACGATGTTGAAGGAAGAGAGTAGACGTGTCCTTTTATCAATTTCCGTGTCTATCTTTTGTCTATCGCTTTACACTGAGGTTCAACTAAGTAAATTAGATCTCTTTTATAAGAATATAATAGTCTTGATCCAACCGTCAGTTCGACCTAAGTGTCTATGTAGAAGTTACATGTTGAGAGGTTTCCCAATCACAATCCCAGTCCCTTCTCCAGTTTAGAAAACGGGAAGTGTGAACTCTCATATGTAAGGGGTTTTCAACTTCGTTTAACTTTGAAAACATCATTTACTTTTCCTTTTGGTTTGAGAGATGTTATAATTAAAAGTGGTCTTACTGAAGGTTTATGTTATAGGTAATGTCTAATTGTTGTGTAAGGAAAGGAAAGTCTTCATATTTCAGAAAAAGAGAAGAGGGTCTAGGTAGTACAGTGAGAAAAGAACGAGATGTGATCGGGAGTAGATAAAAATCAGACATGTAATAGGGTTCTTCTGGTCGAGGTAGGGTCTCATGAGGTATTCGGTATCCGACCAGTATGAGGGGGTTTTATAGAGGTAGGGATTTAAGTGAGAATTTATGATTATACATTAGAACTGGATCTTTAATCCTGGTAGATTACAGGTTTTAACTTAAGTAATAAAAAAGGAGTTGACATAAGAGACAAAGACTGTAGGTGCTTTAGAGGGTTCTGTCGTTAGTAAAAAAAAATACATGTACAACCCAGTAAACAAACAAACAAAACGTAATTCTTTTAATAAAGATGTCATATAGGAACATCAATAGACAAAATTCATATCCTAGTACATGTACAGTGAGAATGTATAAGAAGTCAGAGGGGATTCGGTATTCTACTCTTGTCTTAGCCGTAAGTTTTTTATACAATTCTTGTTGTATGTCTATTTATTTAGTTACAGTAATGAGTTAAAATAAATAACTGAAATATCATTAATGAAGTGTCAATTTAACAATTTTTATTAAAATTTTTGAATCTATACAATGATAAATATATACCAAGGACTAAAACATATATAAAAATTAGGTTTACAAAGAACCTGACACAAAATTTACATGGTTTTTATGTTTATATGAAGTCTTTAATAGTCGGTAAAAACACATTTCTTAGTGCGAAAGTGAATATAACGGTAAATACGAAGGAGAAAAAGACCCGTCGGACGTAAGATTTCTAGGAACGGTTCATTGGTTAATGTAAACATAGTGAAAATCGATTAAACCCGAAGATAATCCTCGAGACAAACTCTGATAAATTAAGTAGTCGCACACGGATTATGTCAAATCCACGAAACAGTTAAGACGTGGAAGGGTACATCAAAGGATGGAAATAAATTGATTAAGGTATATTAGTAAAACATTAGTGAAGATTATTGTAAACTACCTTTTGACATGTTTCACGTAAAGATCTTACACTTCGAGTATGTCATAGCAATGCTAGACTAACAGAGATTACTAATTGACCTTTGTGTTAAAGAATTCGTGGAATCATTATGGGTGACCCGTTTTGTTACCAAATAAACTTACTTCTTCCAACTTTCTTGGAAGAAGAAGGAGTAGAACCTAAGGGACGATGTGTCTCTCTGATTGATGTTTTATTTTGAAGCGGTTACTTCGGACTTCCCGAAATTGAAAAAATAGTTTCTTTTCACTTTCGGAATCAACGAGTCAATAGAGGTTGCGAGACGCTAGGGTCCCTGCATCGGACGGTCCGAGGAGACAGGTACCTTAAGAGGTCCGTTCTAATAATCTCTCCCATCAGTAAGAGAAGAGGTCCCTTAGAAAAACTGGGTCCCTAACTTGGGTCCAGAGGACCTGACGTCCTCCTAAGGAATGGCAGACTCGGTGGTCTCTTCGGTCTTCTTACACGTATTTATGATGTGTGTTCACAAAATTATTTTATGGAAAAAGGGGTTTCCTATAACATAAAACCCCTATCTAAAGTAGACTTTCGAAGGGAGAGGATTTTTCTTTAACCGAAAATTCCTATCTAAGGAGAGAGGATGTGAAATGGTTGAAATGGTAGTATTAGATCTCTATTCTCTACTTCATTTTTCTTTTATATCTACCGTTTGTTTCGTCTCTTTACGTTCCCCTGTAACATATAGTCTGTTTCCTTTAGAACCTTTATGACAACTATTTCTAAACTTGAAACTCCTTTTGAACCTCGTTTAAATAACTCCTTATGTGACCATAGTCTTTATTTTTGATTTTGTTCTTTCGTTAGTAAATGTACGTACCACAACGTACACTTGTCTTTTCCTTTCCTTTAGGTGTTTTCTTACTGCATTTTAGTCGTGACGATTAATTCTAAATCTGTCTGTGACTAGTTGTCTTTAAAAAGGAATCTGTGTGTACCGGTTCTGAAAGTAAAAGAAATCACTCCTTCTTAACCCTCTATTATCGTGTAGATATCACAATTAACAACCTGTACTGATTTTGTTTAATCGTACGTACGTACGTAACCTCTTTCTTTACCGTTAGGTGAGGTCATAAGAACGGACCTCTTAGGGTCCCGTCGGAACACCCGACGGCAGATACCCCAGCGTCTCAGCCTGTGTTGACTTCACTGAATCGTCGTCGTCGTTACAATTTACACGAATTCGAGGAGACACATAAATAAGATATACGTAAATATGTATTCATATACATAAATATTAATAAATTCATAAATATATATAAATATGCATTCATACGACGACGACGACGATTCAGTGAAGTCAGCACAGGCTGAGACACGCTAGGGTATCTGCCGTCGGGTGGTCCGAGGGGACAGGGACCCTAAGAGGTCCGTTCTTGTGACCTCACCCAACGGTAAAGGAAGAGGTTACGTACTTTCACTTTTCACTTTCCCTTCAGCGAGTCAGCACAGACTAAGAATCGCTGGGGTACCTGACGACGGGTGGTCCGAGGAGGTAGGTACCCTAAAAGGTCCGTTCTCATGACCTCACCCCACGGTAACGGAAGAGGTATACATTCATATATACATATATTTACATACATATACATAAAGATACATGTATGGATATACGTAAATATGTATTCGAGAATACACAAACAATAATAATAATAATGTCAATAATATTAATATCACACCAAGTAAGTAAGAGTTTATAAAAATTACAAGAGAAATATTTAAGTTATAAGATCACAGGTTTTACCTTTTAGTCCATTTACTAAAAACAACTAATGAACAACTTACAACCGAGAGGTTATTATAGTAAGTTTGTCGGACAATCAGTTTGTTTCGATCTACACGTAATAGAGTCGTTCTTCTCCGTGATGATACAGTCTCAGACTCGGAGAGTTTTTCTTTCCACTTCAGTATTATAAGTATTCCAAAACCTTAGACCGAATTCCGATTAGAAAGTCATACACAGTATCTGTCCCCTACTCTCCTCCTAACTAATCTTAACCCACTCCCAGTATGATTATGATCAAACCCCGACCGTTTGTACCGTTCTGAACCTAAAACTCCAGTTCTCCGAGGTTTATCAACCTCTTCATCTGTTAGACAGTTTCAATAGAAAAATTCTCAAGTTGTCAAACTATAAGTAGATTTACTGAAAGAGGTATTGTAATTTCAATGAACCTTGTAAATAGAAGGGTTCTATCTCTAAAGATCTTTATTATTTTCGTACGACTATTTCAGTCACTTTACCATTTCAGTCTGATCAAATCATGTTTGTTTGTCATTAGGCACTCCTATATCAACCGAAAACAAAGTTTCGACGTATTTATTTCGACATAAAACATCGAGTCAAAGAGGACCAGACGTAAATTCCATGACTCAATCACAGAAACAGACAGAGAGAATGAGAGACAAAGAGAGAGGGAGTGAGCAAGACTGAATATAGATCTTTGAGTCTCTTCCGATGTTCTTGTCATCCCCCGTGAACTCTCTGCAATATTACCACTTGTAAATAAAACGTGTATTTCGTACATTACCTCATTACCTTTAAGACCTTTTTTGTTGTCATGTTTATTTTCACGTCTCAAATCGTTAAAATCCCATACTCTTCCCTTGTCTCTCATCAAGTAACAGGACTTCCTAACGTTAATTGAAACCATCTCGAGAAAAAGAAAAGTTTTCTCTTTCCGTATACATAATCCTTTAAAGTTCACTTTATTGTTTGTTACGAATTCACGGTCTAGATGTCTAAAAACGAATTATATGACGGGATGATCGTTTTCTTTCGTCCAGTTACTAGAGAACACTTTAAGGATAAAGGAGTATACTATACCTTACACCGGAAGGAAAAGGGAAGAAGATTTTGATATTGGTTAACTCTACTTTTCTTTGTAACAAGACAGACTATAAATTACCGTCGACAAACTAAGTGGTGTATGTTCAAGTTCTTCTTTTTTTTTAGAAAATAGATCGAAAGATGATTTATAGATAAAGGGGAGTTTTTAAATTTTTAGACTGAGGTACTCATATACACGAAACAAAGATGAAAACGAAATAAATTTATTAACTTCTTTATCGAACAAACGTACACCGGTCATTATTACTTCAACGTACCCTTTATACTGTTCTACGTTCCGTGTCTTCTTTTGCCGATCTCGTTACTCATGTACTTGTTCTGTCTTATACCATGTGTACCCAATCATAGTCTTCGTTTCTCTTGTCCTCCCTTCACTCCCATGTGACACGCTTATGGGACTTTAAGAGACCACCGAGGTAAAATGAGTTTCCTTATCCTTGTTTGAATGGTTACCTCTCATCTTTACCTTCTCTCCATAACCTCTGAACTTATCTCTGTTTACTTATGTTTTATTATGTTTTATGTTTTATTACTAGAGTGTCGAATACTCATAAGACCTTTCAATAGGAACGGACAGTCGTAACTCCTGAGTAATCTCCGATCACTAATACTTAAATTTTACTCCGACTGTTTAACCACACCCAAAAGGACGTCGGTGTAAGTCAATGTGTTCCTATCTCTGACTTCTCCATTTCTCAACCTAAATTGAATCCAACATTAAATCGGTTTCTTCATGCTGTATCACTCTCTCCTTGGATCGTTAGTACCCCATACGTTTTTTCTCCATTGGAAATAACTGGAGTCTTACTTTTGACGATCTCTTCCTTCACTCGTCAGATACTTGTATAAATTTGGATGACTTAAAATATGAAACTAATTAATTAATACACCATGCACTTAATATAAAGTTATTCAACAATGGTTTTTTTTAATTTTCCCTTTCACCTTCCCTCCCACTCCTTCTCCTTCTTTCAATTTCTTTGCCCTACTACCACTTTGTCTTGTCCCTTTGCTTTTGGCTTCATACGGGGGTTCGGGTTGCTAGTAATTTTAAATTAAATCGTTGTAAAGAAGTTTATACAGGAGGACTAAAGGAGTACACCGTTACAAACCACTGAAGGTCTACGCCGTTCAACATGTTCAAAATAGTTAAGTGTAAAAATTTCAGATACATTTTACCGATAAAGATGCGAAACTCAATACTGTCTAGAAAAATAGTAATACTCTGAAATCATCATTTTAATAAATCCTACGATTCATCTGACTATTTTCCAAAACCCTCAACCAATTTGATAGTGATTATCAAACTACACACGCAGGAACACACGAGTCGAGTCAGCGAAGTCAGTACGCGCTAAGACACGCTGGGGCACCTGACATTGGGAGGCCCGAGGAGACAGGTGCCCTAAGAGGTCCGTTCTTATGACCTCACCCAACGGTACGGAAGGAGGTCCCCTCGAAGTCAGTACGCGTTAAGACACGCTGGGGCACCTGACATTGGGAGGCCCGAGGAGACAGGTGCCCTAAGAGGTCCGTTCTTATGACCTCACCCAACGGTACGGAAGGAGGTCCCCTAGAAGTCAGTACGCGTTAAGACACGCTGGGGCACCTGACATTGGGAGGCCCGAGGAGACAGGTGCCCTAAGAGGTCCGTTCTTATGACCTCACCCAACGGTGCGGAAGGAGGTCCCCTCGAAGTCAGTACGCGTTAAGACACGCTGGGGCACCTGACATTGGGAGGTCCGAGGAGACAGGTGCCCTAAGAGGTCCGTTCTTATGACCTCACCCAACGGTACGGAAGGAGGTCCCCTAGAAAGACTGGGTCCTTAGTTTGCGTGTAGGGCTCACAGGGGAAGTAACCGTCCACCCAAGAAATAGTGATCACGGTGGACCCTTCGGGAGTTATCAAACCAGCCTAATCAATTTCTTTTTTGTCAAGCACATAGGTAACGCAAATTAAACACACACTCAGGAGAAAGTGGACCAAGACACAAAGGAAGACGTTCCTAGAGAAGATCTCATTACGACCTCCGGAGGACGGGTAGGGGTGTGAACACGGAAAGACCCCATCCACACTAACTAGACTCACAACTTAAACCTTTTGATCTGGACGTCTAAGTGAAGGATTATATCCCCTGCGACGGTGGGGGTCCGTCGTTTGTAAGAAAGAGATACGGTGTTAGAATTATCCCATCCAGGAACGTCTAGTACTACGGAATTCATAAAGTTTGTAAGAGGGAAAGACTTGTTGTGTGTAGGTCATCTGTCTTCTTAATCTTAAACTTGAACCTCCCACCAAAATATCGAATGGTAGAATCCGTAATCAGATGTGTCGTAGACACTCAAGTGCAGTCCTTTAACCTTACTTATGGATACACTATTTCATTTACCCCTTCTTTTGAGTGGGGGGAACGAATATTACACTTCTCACATTCTCTATTCACCCTACATTAGAAAACAAGATTAGACCACCACGATCACTTCTTAGACGGACGACCACGTCCCCTACGTTTTCTACGTCCAAGTTAGGGACCCAGTCCTGTTAGGGGACCTCACCCTTCACCGTTGGGTGAGGTCATAGGAACGGACCTTTCAAGGAACCTGTCTCCTCGGGTCACCCCGGTCAGGTAACCCAGGGTTTCTCAACCTGTACTGACTTGTTGACGTGTGTGTGTGTGAACGATGTCGTGAAGAATGGTGTGGTCGCCTTTACGAGTACAGGACTTGAACTTATAAGTCCAACGTTTCTTTATCTATAACTTATGCAAAGTCTCTGACTTAGTTCTCTTTAGTTCCCAATTTTACATTGACCTCTTCGTAGACCTGAGTCTGTTAGTTACTCCGATAACTCATGAGGTTCCATAAATTAGATATATCCCGACGTTCAGATGATCTTCAGTTAAACTTTGTTCTCCTTTTCCCAAAAGTTCCCTTTCTTTCGTTTTGGAACCTTTTGTCTCGGTGTTTTCCATCCTTACCCCCCTTTCCTTTTTTCATTTCGTCTTTACCATAAAACTGTAACCTATTTACTTCCTATACCTAAAGTAGGACTCTGGGTTTCGTTCTGTTGAAAATTTGTAATTAGTCTCTTTCTACTACTAGTTACTGGGACAAAATTGGGTCGGGTCAATTTGTCGTATAACTTTTAGTAGGTCGATATAAGTCTCTTCCAATTTCGTTGGTCTTAAATAGGTAATAGTTTTTCTTCAGTCTTTTTATTTTAATAAAATAACCCTTTTTCATATCGAAAAAAAACATAAAAGACTACTTAAACACGGTAGTTAATAAAGTTTACTTTATTAATAATAAAACAAGATATATTGTTTTTATTCACATGATATTAGAAAGTTATCTGTCCAACTAAAAGAGTTACTCTTAGATTATAAAAACCATACGAGACATAAATCATCATTCGATATGAAAGGGTAGAGTTCCCACGACAAGTTTGTTCCTTTAAGTAAGTGTCTCCAGTTTTTCCTTTTCATTACAGATGTCGTCGTCATTTTCGTTAGTAGAGGGTAAAATACAAAATGTCTCAAAAATTCGGTATTATTTCAAATTTAGTGTGAGGGGGATTTTATGTACTAAGACTATGGTTTCGTGTCACCGTTCCTGTGCCAGTTTGTTATACGGATTAAACAAGGGAACATGTCGACTAGAACATCTTACAAGATCTTAACTTTTATTAGAGACGATGTACGGTAGGACGTGTATACGATTTTGATTTATAAAGAACACTTGAAAATTACTTTTTACCTAAAATTAATATAAGTGAACGATACGTTTAATCCGAACTTAGGTGGTCAAGTAATTATAGTATAGACTCCATCGTTTTATTTATGTGATGGAATTAAAATAATTTGTACGAAACTCAGGAATCTATGATGTCTTACACTTAAAAATTAATACTATGTTTAATTGTCTAACAGAATAATGAACTATATTACAAACAACAATCGACTACATTTATGAACGTTTATAGCACGTATACGTCCTAAAGAAAGAAAACAACTGTAAGTGTTCCTTTTAGAGAAATATTTCAAGTAAAAGTAAACGTTAACATCTAATCAGGACTCGCAAAGAAGGGGTAATGCGGACTTAGTAATTAGTATGTTTTACTTACGTCGTAGTGAAAAACAAGAGGTCTTACTACACGAAACACTACTTATGAATAATAGTATTTAGAAAGATTTTCTCGAGGATTATCGTAGGTTATTGAACATTGTAGTCACTCATTTTAAATTTCACATAAGAAAAGGTGGTCGAAAATATAGACTTCCGTCGTAGTAGTTAAAAGTGTTCCTGTTAAATTTGGTGTTTGTACATTTTTGTTTATAGTCATTACATTTTGTGTAAAAGATGACGGAAAGAGGACTTGTCTTAAGGTATTACAGAAACGGAAAAAAAACAAAAACGAAAGACGGGGGGTTCTCGGGGGGACGGGGAGTTGAAGATTTCAGTAATCTTGGTCGACGAGTTACTAATCAAGGAAATCGGAACCATTTTGTTCGAATGTAATTAAACAACAACAAGTCTAAGTCTCGTAAATGTTTTTAACGGGTGAGGGTTTCACTTGGATTTGATTTGTAAGAACACAGGAACCCTCTCGCAGGATTTTTTACATTAATTATAAACATCGAGTTTTGTGTTTTTGTTGTTCTGGTTTCCCTTATATTTTGTGTTTTAAACTAACGTCAATAATTTACCGTGAAACCTCAGAAATTCTAATTAAAGGAGAATGTTTACGATTTAAAACTGAAGGAGAAATTTCGATCGGACAAACTATGTTCCGCATTAAAGGTCCTTTGTGACTCTAGTACATTCCGTGTTATACTTCTATAAAAATATATATAAAGTAGATTACTAAAAACAATGACCGAAACATAGTCGGACTTCATCAAAATCTTAGTAGTATTTTTTTAATTTTACAGTCAAACATTTTAAAAGATGTCAACTCTGTCAATCTACTTTTATTAACAACGGAGAAGGTGTCCACCTTTTTTTAGTACTTATCTTTCAATAAATTTCAATAAATTCGTGAAGTACTAATAGTATTGTTAATATTATTAAACGACTCAAGAACGTTGACACGAGAGTCCTGTTCGAAATTAAAGTAACTAAAGTAACTCAGGTGTATTATCGGGATCAAATATTTACTCTTCTTACTCTGAGCTTACCGAATACACCTGTGGGAGTTTTGTGGAATTACTTATTCACGGTGCCCCGCTTTAATCTTACACTTTAAAAGATATAAGTTTGGGTCGAAGAAAGTAGTATGTAGAAAAATAACCAATAGAGGTAAACAGAATCGAAATTTTAATACCTGTACCAGAATCCAAGGACGATGTTTATCTGCACCCGTATATATGAGTATATCTATTTCACTTTCACGATCAGTGAGTCAATACAGGTCGAAAAACTCTGGAGTACCAGACATAGGGTGGTCCGAGAAGACAGGTACCTTAAGAGGTCCGTCCTTATGACCTCACCCAACGGTAAAGGAAGAGGTCCCCCAGAAGGGTTGGGGTCCTAGTTTGGGTCAAGAAGACGTAACGTCCGTCCAAAAAAATGACAGACTTATATACATATTATCAAGTATCTCCAGATATCGACTCGACTTCTGGGTGTAGTGTTTCTAAAACAATACACAAATTGTTTTCATTGAAGATGGAAAATATCCTTGACTGACTCTTTTTACATAACGATAAAGATTTCCATAGTGAAAAATTATATGACCTTCATAATTATATCTTATTATTCATTTTAATTACATTTACATAATAAATTACGAAGGATACATAAAAATACTCTTATAAATTTAATATTTTATTGAGTTAACCAGGATTCTAAAAGATACTTTGTTACTTAATAATTATAAAAGAATCGATACTTTTACATATGTTATTTTATATTAAACTTAGAGAATCTTTCCGTAATATTTATGTTGTATTTATTGTAATGTATACACATAGATGTGTATAGACGTCTATATATTAATTATCTTTAAAATCCTTAATATTTTTGGGAAGGGACCACCGAGTCTGCCATTTCCCAGAAGGACTTTACGACCTCTGGGCCCAAACTAGGGACCCAGCCCTTCTAGGGACCTCTTCCTTTACCGTTGGATGAGGTTATAAGAACGGATCTTTTAAGGTACCTAACTACTCGGACCACCCGATGTCAGGTGTCCTAGCGTTTCTCAGCCTGTGCTGACTCACTGAAGTGAAAACGAAAGTGAAAATAACCCATAAATCAAGATTTGAAGTTGTGTAGGAAGGATTATACACGTCTTTAACGTATACATAAAAATTTATCAACTTAAATAATCGACAACAAGCTATATGATACTTGTCCCATATTATGACTAAATCAACTTCTATAACAGTACGACATTTTAGTTTAGATCTAAACCATAGTAGTCGTTATAGTCACCAATAAAAAGGTCCATTTCTGGATGGACGATCACGTCCTCTACATCCTCTATACTCAACCTAGGGACCCAACCCTGCTAGGGGACCTCCTCCTGTACCGTTGGGTGAGGTCATAAGAACGGACCTCTTAGGGTACCTGTCTCCGCAGATCGTCCGATATCAAGTATCCCAGCGCATCTCAACCTGTACTGACTTCTCTGGATCGTGTGTACGATCCTTTTTTATCTTTTGAATTGCACTTTCAATTCTAAAACTTTAGAGTCCTTCTTCTTCGATATTTCATATAATCATTGTGTGATGATAACACTAGGGACCTCTTCCATTACTTTTGGGTGAGTCCATAAGAACGGATCCTTTAGTGTTCCTGTCTGCTTCGACCTCCCGATGTCAGATACCCCGACGTTTCTCAGTCACTATTAGCAGATCATGGTTAGACAATTCGTCCACTAACAGTGAGTCCCTTATTTACGACAATTACTTAGGATAATACAACGAGCAGAATCTGTTCCATGAACTCCGACCTCTTTGTATCATTCTTAGAGACACAGTTTTTCGTTCGTCTCAACGGTGGTTAATGAAGGTAGATTTTAGTGGAACCTTTCCTTCTTATCTCTTCAACACGTGGACGAAGGAATAAGAGTACTTATTATCTCTTTATCGGAACCTATATAAACGTTACACGTTAAGTCGAATTCGACGGATGATGTATATTCATTCATGGAAATAACCGTCTCCTCCGACCCGTGAATAAATAATTATATTCTAATCATTTACCTTGGGGTTCTCTGGGTCCTTCGTCTTATAAAGAGACTTCAGAATTTTAAATAGATTTTAAAGTATGGTAAGACGTAAATCTATTTGTCTTTGATAAATTACATTTTGTTAAAATTTTATATGTACTTTCGAAAGTAGAAGGGGTAAAAGTGATAACTATGAAGTATTTCTGGATGAATACCTTTAGATATCCACTCTCTATAATAGAATTATAAATGAAAGTCTACAGGACTTTGTAACATAAAATTTACAATTATTCGAGGGATTTATGTGGGTATTAAAAATTTATGAGACTGTCAAAATTCCAAAGGTTAAAATACCTAAAGTATTAAATTACATTTTTACCTTTCCAATGTCACATTTGTACAAATAAAGGTTTTATGTTTTATGAGGATTTCAAAAAAAAAAGAAAACCATTTTAAAATCCTGATGAAACAACTAATTCTACAAACCAAACATACCCAAATATTTGACTTAATGAACTAACTTTAGTCAAAAAAGTAAGAGATTTGAAACCTCTTTTTAATAATTTTATGGATACATTTATGTAAATGTTTACATTGTATGTCCGTATAGACTTTAGGTACATAGAAATTTTCTTTTCAATTAAAAAAAGAAGTTCAAAAGTCTAAACTCAATTAGAACTACGATAATACTTTTGTGAACTCTTCTTTGTCCCCTAACATTTAGACCTTAAAAGGAGAAGATGATAAATAGTCGAAGGTAATATAAAAGTAAAAGTATTCAGAAATACTAGACACGATTATTTTATAAGAGAATTTTACACAAAATAATATCCGTTATCAGTCACCGTCTATTATTATGACTCGATACGATCACAAGTGTATATTCGGGACAAATAGGGAAATTTGAAATTTTTGTTATTTTACATCTAAAAGAGGTACGAAACCAGTTTGTGACATAAAAATTGAAATTATCCGAGAGATTTAGGTAGGTGTTAAAAATTTATGAGACTGTCAATAAGATGGATCATCTAATAAATTTACTTAATTCGATAAATTAGGGGAGACATAAATTTTATTATCTGATAAAGTGGTGTTGTCTTAAAATTAAAGATGAGATAGAAGAGGTCAACTTTATTTACACATTAATCTGGTGAGTGTCGTCCCACACTTATTAGAAAAAGATTTCCTGAACAGAAAGTAGAAAAGCCGACATATGAAGGATGTTATACGTTCTCGGAAAAAGTAAGTCAAATCAGTCACTTGTGGGATTCCGAGAGACGATGTCTCTCTAAAGTTTTTCCTTTGGTTGTTGTTAAAACAGGAGTTCTTTTCGGGTCAAATGATCTCTTTACTTCATTCAGGGTACGTGTCTTCCAGTTGATTGAGCCTGAGTAGGAACAACGAGTAATCCACCAGGATTGAACTCATAGTTGTTTCGACCTTTGTTTTTAGTCTCTTTTCAACTGGGTCATACGAGGGACCGAGGAGTGACAACAAGTGTCGTGAGAAGTGTCGTACGAGGGACCGAGGAATGAGGATGTGATTGTGTCTCACCGACACGTCCTTCCCACAAAGTCTGTCTCCTTTTCTTTGCGTTCAAAAGAAGGTTTCGAGTTTCTTTACGTAATCGTAAAACAAGATTTCATTACCCGGTTCACCGTGCTATAATAAAAGTAGAATCGTCTCAATGGGCCCGTTGTGAACTTTTATCCAACATTCTTTCTTTGTCTTCGGTTACTTTGGATAAGGTGTGGGGGAGGTAAGATTCGTCTTTATTCTTGGACTTGTTTCTTTACTGTCACTCCCTGAAGGGACCACCAGGTCACCGATTCGGAGGTACGGGGGTTACGTCTCTCCACGGTCCAAACTAAGAACCAACCCCTTCATCTAGGATGTTCGGTGTTGATCCAGGGGGTACGGTGTCACTTCTACTACTTCTAGACGTATGACGTTGTTTCTGGACCACGTCGGTTTAAATACTTAATTAATTAAAAATTTTTCTTCACCATCGTCCTTACCTCTCCTCCCTTATTACTCCTCTATAAAATTCTTTCCTAAACTACCGGGCAACTACGTCTCTTACTCTATCTTTCTTCTTAGATCCCATTCGTATACGTAAACCGAACCTACTTTTCGGTCTACCACTAAGAGAAGTGACTTGACCCTGTCTTTGTCTAACTCCCAGAACATCCTTCCATCTACTACTCAAAGTAAGGTCAGTACAAGTTGAACTCCATAAACAACCTCTTCAGGTTGCTCTCCGACCTACGTAAATAACGTTTTAGTCAATCTTTTTACACGGTACCGTCGTACGTAATCCATCAATATTATCACTATTAACATCGGTCGTTGTCTTGACTTTACTATGTTCTCTGAAGTTTTCTCTTTTTTTCTCTCGTTTATCGTTTTGGAATCTATTGTGGGTATAAATTCTTGAACCGTTCCCTTCTTTCGACGACACTTTCTCTTACTTTACATACCTTCGAGAAAGAAAAAAAAGAAAAACGTGGGTGGTCTGTGACGAAGGGACTTGTTTACTTGTAACAGTCGATGTGTCTTAAAGGAACCTTTCTACAGGTGAAAAAAGTCGCTACGACAGTAACGAGTTTCGTAAAATAATCCAAGAGAAAGTAGAAGGGAGACTTGGTCGTCGTAAAAGAAAAATTATTGCAGTTACCACCGTTTCGAAATAGGAAACTGTTATTTACACAAAGAAATCTTTCTCGAGTCTACAGTTGTTCTACATTGATAGGTCATCACTATGAATAAAAGGGAGTTTATGTAAAATTTGACTGACACTACCGTTAAAACTTCAATTTTCAAACTTTAATTTTCATTTTTAGATGTAAAATTAGTAGAAGTTTTTCACTGAAGAAACCTTTTGTAAAATGACTCATTCAAATAATATAATAAATATCTTTATGTTAGTTTGAAATATGTAAGGATACAATTTATTGGACTAGAAATTCATCGTAATGACTTAGATGTGTTTAGTAACACCGAAGACTGAAAATGTGTTTGGACAGTTGACAGAATGACTCTAATTACTGAGTAACATTTTCGTCTTGGGTAAAAGTTCAAAGTAATTTTAAGAATTTGTGGGAGTGTAAAAATCTGTATTGTCGGTTGGGAGGGGTAAAACACAAGACGTGGGAGTCCAAGTTGGTTGGTGTTTACTTTCTGTAAACTTTTTTTTAGGTCGAAAGTTGTTCGTTTTGAATTTAAACGATACGAGGTCGTCGATAAATGTACAGTAAATGTAACATAAATTTTGATAAATGTACAGTAAATGTAACATAATCCATAATGTTCAGTAGATCTCTACTAAATCTCATAAACTCTCCTATACGTACAGTATACATTTACGACGTAGTAAAATATATTCCCTGAATTCGCATGTATCTAAAACCACACACACCCTCCCAGGACCCTGGTTAGGGGGTACATATGACTCCTTCCTAAGGTGAAGTGACGAACCCGTGATGACTTATTAGACTTTAACGGTGAACAGACAGAATAGTTTTTCTGTAACTCCATATCTATACAGTGGACAGGGTCATCAATTATCGAGAACTGTTAGAAGGAATAAAGAAGAAATTTAACAAAGGTACCGACATTAAATTAACGTAAAGATCAAGTTAAGGTTCCGGTTTAAACGGACAATGAGGTCCACAAAGAACTGAAGGATGAAAACGTAAGGTCAGGGGATATTACTTTTCCTGTAGAAAAAACCCACAATCAAGATTTTCCAGAACATCCAGAAGTGTCTTACAAGTTGAAGTTGAAGAAGTCGTAATGACCAACCCCGTATCCGAACCTAATGGCACTATAACTTACCAAACGGAACCTTTACTTGTCTCTAGTAAGACAAGAAAAACTCTAACGTAGGTTCATGACGTAAAACCTGAGAAAACAATTGGTAGTACCGATGAGGTAAAGAAGATTCCCTAAGGACAGGTGTCATCATCTATATTACCAGTAGACTCAATTTAAGTGGGTAAGGTCAGGTAAAATCAAACGACTAAGGATCTTACAGGTGCAAGTGAGAACAGTAGAGGACAAACTGGTGAAGGTTAAACGGAACTAAGTACCTGGATTGTAAGGTCCAAGGTTACGTTATAACGACAAATGTTGTAGCCTAGAACGAAGATAGTGGTCGGGGTAGGTGTTGACCCATGACAAAAACGAAACCGAGGTAGGGAAGTAGGAAAGACCTCAATAAAGAGGTGACTAGAGGTCATCGTATAACCCGTGGATGACTGGACCCCTCAAGGAGAAAGTCATAGGATAGTAAAACGGAAAAGTATGACAAGTACTCCAAGAGTTCCGTTCTTATGACTTCACCGAACGGTAAGGGAAGAGGTCACCTGGTGTAAGACAGTCTGGAGAGGTGGTACTGGGCAGGTAGGACCCACCGGGGTGGGCCGTACCGAATCAAAGTAACTCAATCTGTTCCGACACGAGGTCCACTAGTCTAACTGATCAAAAGACACTAATAACAAAGTCACACAGACGGGAGACTACGGGAGAGCGTTGTGACTGGTAGAAAGAACCCAAAGAGAATGGAACCTGCTCCCAATAGAGGAGTGTCGGCGGGGAGGACTAGAACTTGTACCTCGCCGAGGAGAGCCGGGAGGACGTGGGCACGTCGGCGACGAGGAACCTGCACCTCATCAAGGAGAGTCGGTGTGAAGACGTGTCAGGTAGCCTCGGCCCGCGAAGACGTGCCACGCAGCCTTACTTCGTCCCGTTTCCGATTATCTCTAAAAGGTTCTCTTGCGTGACCAGTATCGTTTGTGGGAGAAGGTTGTTGTGTTCTCTTCTGAGATGTGTACCTGTAGTGGTCTACCAGTTATGGCTTTAGTCTAACTAATATAAGAAACGGCGGTTTTCACCTCTTCGAGATATGTCAATCGTTTTTGTACTGGCCCTCGACTGACACCGAGTCTAGTACTTGAGGAATAACGGTTTAAGTCTGAATTTACCTTCTTTCATCCCTTTNGGTCTACCAGTTGTGGCTTTAGTCTAACTAATATAAGAAACGGCGGTTTTCACCTCTTCGAGATATGTCAATCGTTTTTGTACTGGCCCTCGACTGACACCGAGTCTAGTACTTGAGGAATAACGGTTTAAGTCTGAATTTACCTTCTTTCATCCCTTTTGGTGATCTGGTAAGTCCATACTGGATTTAGTTTAGGGAATACTAATATGTCACTTTCACTCTTTATCTAAATTACCTAATCTAAACTATCTATACCACGGACTACTTGATACCTTTCTCCAAGCATTGTAACATGTCCTCTGTCCTTAGTTCTAGTAGGGGTACCTCTTCTTTACGTTTTTTCGTTTTACCGACAGACCTCTCTTGAATGTTTATCGACACTTTTCTTCTTTTCACTTTTCGTTTCCTCTTTTCCTTTTTACATTCGTAGACTTACGTCTCAAGGTTTCTTCTCGTTTCTCTTTATTCTTTCGGAAGGAGCCTCTAGTTACGTTTCTTTATCTCTTTTTGTCGTCTTACCCTTTCTGATCTCTAGAGAAGTTCTTTTAATTTCTATGGTTCCCTTGTAAAGTACGTTTCTTCCCGATCTATTTTGTCTTTACCATACTTGGATTGTCTTCGTCTTCTATAATTCTTCTCCACCGTTCTTATGTGTCTTCTTGACATGTTTTTTCTAGAAGTGCTGGGTCTATTAGTGTTACCACACTAGTGAGTGGATCTCGGTCTGTAGGACCTTGCACTTTAGTTCGCCCGGAATCTTTCGTAGTGATACTTGTTTCGATCACCTCCTCTACCTTAAGGTCAACTCGATAAAGTTTAGGACTTTCTACTACGACACTTTCACAACGTGAGTTACACGGTCGTTTAAACCTTTTGAGTCGTCACCAGTGACCTGACCTTTTCCAGTCAAAAGTAAGGTTAAGGTTTCTTTCCGTTACGGTTTCTAACGAGTTTGATGTCATGTTAACGTCAGTAGAGTGTGTGATTATTTCATTACGGGTTTTAAGAGGTTCGGTCCGAAGTCGTTATGTACTTGGTACTTGAAGGTCTACAAGTTCGACCAAAATCTTTTCCGTCTCCTTGGTCTCTAGTTTAACGGTTGTAGGCGACTTAGTACCTTTTTCGTTCTCTCAAGATCTTTTAGTAGCCAAAGACGAAATAACTGATACTGTTTCGGAAACTGATACACCTAGTGTTATTTGACACTCTTTAAGACTTTCTCTACCCTTATGGTCTGGTGGACTGGACGGAGAACTCTTTAGACATACGTCCAGTCCTTCGTTATCAATCTTGACCTGTACCTTGTTGTCTGACCAAGGTTTACCCTTTTCCTCATGCAGTTCCGACATATAAAAGTGGTACGAATAAATTGTATATACGTCTCACGTAGTACTCTTTACGACCTAACCTTCTTCGTGTTCGACCTTAGTTCTATCGGCCCTCTTTATAGTACTTGGAGTCTATACGTCTACTGTGGTGGGAATACCGTCTTTCACTTCTCCTCGATTTTTCGGAGAACTTCTTTCACTTTCTCCTCTCACTTTTTCAACGAAGTTCGAGTTGTAAGTCTTTTGATTCTAGTACCGTAGACCAGGGTAGTGAAGTACCGTTTATCTACCCCTTTGTCACCTTTGTCACCGTCTGAAATAAAAACCCACCGAGGTTTTAGTGACGTCTACCACTAACGTCGGTACTTTAATTTTCTGAATAAGGAACTTTCCATTCCATACTGGTTGGATCTATCGTATAATTTTTCGTCTCTATAATGAAACGGTTGTTTCCAGGCAGATTCAGCTCCGATACCAAAAAGGACACCAGTACATACCTACACTCTCAACCTGACACTTCTTTCGACTCGTGGCTTCTTAACTACGAAAACTTAACCCCACAACCTCTTCTGAGAACTCTCAGGGAACCTGACGTTCCTCTAGGTTGGTCAGGTAAGATTTCCTCTACTTAGGACCGACAAGTAACCTTCCTGACTACGACTTCGACTTTGAGGTTATGAAACTGGTGGAGTACGTTTCTCGACTGAGTAACCTTTTCTGAAACTACGACCCTCGCTAACCCCCGTCCTCCTCTTCCCCTGCTGTCTCCTATTCTACCGACCTTCCGTAGTGGATGAGTTACCTGTACTCAAACTCACTTGAGCCCCTCAACCATTACCTGTCCCTCCGGACCTCACGACGTTAAGTACCCCAGTGTTTCTCAGTCTGTTCTGACTCACTGACTTGACTTAACTCATGTTAATCACCAGTTAGATTCTCTATTAAAAAAAAAAGTTTTCGTGATTCCATGTCTCTAACGTACAACATATGACTCTATGGTTGTTTAACACGAGTTACCAATTTTCATTTTATCTCATTCAATACCGAAAAGAGAAACTAGTCGAGTACATACAATCTTAGTCGCAACCTGACTTTCAGGGGTTTAGACGTGTATTTGCTCAGTCTGTCGGTTCTGAAATAAAAGGTTACATAACACAATTTCTCGAAGTACCAACTATAGATCCTGTAGATCTGAAGGTTCATGTTCAAATCTTGTCCGAATGTTATGATTACGAGATTGAAATATGAGATTCGTATTTTATATATGTTTAGTTAATGATAATGTGTTTCGGAAATCTAAGTATGTAACCAGAAGAATAGGACCTGAAGACAGTTTAATTGAAGACCCCCACCCTCCGCCCATCACTTTGTAGAATAAGTCAAAACTGAAATCGAGAATAAAAAGTAAAACCGTACATTTGTAACTTACTTAAGTCGAATAATTATAATTGTTTATAAAGAAAAAGAATACTGAAGTTTATTACATTAATTCCATAGATCTTGGAAGAAACATAGTCGTTCTTCTGACGATTTACCTTCTCCTTTAAAATAAATCCAATGATTTAACGGATCACACGTATAGTGTTTCAACCTTACACTAAATCAGAGTTCAGTCGTAAACCTTTATAAGTTTACTTCCGACATACTGGAACTAACGGATTTTCTTACTCGATCCATTTACGATTCTAAGGATGATTGATACAACAATACTAACGAGAGGTGTATTAAATTTGACCTTGATAATTATAAGTCACGTTGAAAAAAAAAAGGACTTTGACACGATCACATCAGTATGTAATGAAATTGACAGTACGAATGTGGGACACTTGAGGATCTATTATAGATTAAGTAGAAAAATCGGGACCATCTCGTAAGTCATCTGTCTGTGAATCTTTACAACAAGAACAGGCAGGAAAAGGTGGTCTTTTTTTAATTTCCGTTCCTTTATTACTCTGAGCCCCCGGTCAATGACCACTCAATGTAAAATAGAGCTAGTAACCTATGAACTGACTGTTTTGAAGTCTAAAGGTGGGAAAGAGGACGTCCGAATGTACACCTAGAGATGAGTGGGACGGACATTAAGGAGAAAACCAACAGATAGGAGTTCATGACCCACAATAAGGTGTTACAAACTAAGATACCAAAGGATTTTAAAACTATTCAATAGTAATAGATAATTCGTTTTATACAGTGTTCGTGTGTACAATTAGTGTACGTGTCTGAAAAGAAACAAGTCGAGAAGTGACTATCAGTAGTGTCAGTTAAAAATTCCATACAATTATCACAGTTTCATAACCGGAGGTATATCAGTAATTAACATTACGAAACTAATTCAGTGGGATTCTATACGTTGTTGTTTCCTTATTTTGACATGTCTTATTTCTTTTACAAATCACGTAAATGAGAAGATTAGATTCAATACTCCAGTACGGAAAAAGTGATGACTTATTACTTAACTTCGTTCTCTTATTAAACCTCATGTCAATACGAACGTAGACTTCCTGAATAAATATCCTTGTGATTTAACGTCTTCATTTAGATGTGATCCCCAACGTAAGAATACTTATGAGTGAAGTTTGTTAGGGTTGGTAAACGATTTGTTTATCGTTTGTGTCCTAGAATATTTGCTTCTTCCTTTTTCTCCTACGAATTCCGTCCATTGTCCTGAAGGGATATCGAGTTTACCGTATCTTAGACGGACTCTACGGCCTCTGGTCCCAAGTTAGGGACCCAGCCCTTCTAGGAGACCTCGTTCCTTACCGTTAGGTGAGGTCATGAGAACGGACCTCTTAAGATACCTGTCTCTTCGGACCGTCCGATGTCAAGTACCCCATCGTCTCAGTCTGTCTTGACTCGCTGAGTGTGTGTGTGCTCCGTCCATTGTTAAAAACTCTGTTGCAATATACGGTCTGTGACACGATCAGGGTAGGGACGTAGAATTTTACTCTGTTAATATGGGTTACCAGGAGTCTACATACGTAGTCAGTATGGTCCCCTCGGTGTGTCTAAAGGTCGTAAAGACCGGGTCCAAACCCGGTCGGAGTACACTGAAAAGAAAACCTTATTCTTAAGGACCAAGACACAGGTCACTCAAACCCCCGATAACTTACAGTTCAACGGTGAGTGGAAAGTCACTGCAGATCGGGTGGAAAGGCTATTGGGGTGTACTCTTTGAAAGATGGGTTGGGGTTAAGGTACTTTTGGGTAGTTGTCGGATGTGGGACAAACTGAGTACGTAGTCAACTCAACCTATCTAATACGAAATCATTGTCGAAAGTTTAAGAGTCACCAAAGAGAGTTGTTCTTAACAAAAGAGACCGTGTCATGTCCGAGTCGTCCTCAACTGTCACCCCGACTATTGGTACGTCTTGAGTCGTCCTATACCTTTAAGATGGAGGTATCTTCGAAGGTATTTGTCGTCTCGTGTCCCTCTCTCACGACGGCCAGAATTGGACTATTAATTTATGAGGGTAAATATTGATGTGTGTAACGAAGACGTTTGTAGAGTCATCTATTCGGACGGTTACCGACTCAGGATCAAAAACTCTCCTTCCTTCACATTAGAAGAACGGTATTGGGTATTACTCCTCCTTTCAAGTTTAAAACACTTGTCGGGATAATTGACGGTCTGGGTTCTTGGGGGCTTTGGTTATCTCGGTGCTCGAGGGGTGTGAGATATCGATGTCTGTGTGTGTACGAGAAAGACGTAGAGGAGAGAGAGAACTGACCCCCTATTCCCTAGTCTACATACAATGTATATTAACAGAGTGACGAGCGTTGTCCAATATTCCAACTCAGAATTGTTACACGTGGAGAGTTCACTCTCTTGTCTCTGAATCTACGTTCCGGAACTTGTATTAGTGTGTACAATAACCCAGGTCGTAAGTTTGGGTCTAGAAAAAACTGAATTTGGGGGACGACTTGTAGGTTAAAAGTGTTTTTTTCTTAGTTTGAGAAAGGATGTCGACACGTATCAGGAGGTTCTGGTCGAGGAATTAGTAAGGTATCTCAGAAAAAAAAGACGGGAAGTGTGAATAGGAGTTGAGATGTCGGTATTCTTCGGAGAACACCAAATAAACCCGAAGTAAAGTTCACCGAAGAGGTAAACATAGTAAGGAGAGAGGACGGGAGAACTGTTTGTGATTGGATGTAAATTTTGTCAAGTGTTTAGGTACGGGAGATACTTCCAAAAAGACTAGATATGAGAGTACACTTTCGATTTATCCAATAGACGAGAAATACAAGAGTAACATATGACACATATTCCATAGTTTGATTAAAAACGACGTAAGTGACAGAAAACCTGGGTAGTAAGACGTTGCACGGAACCTCTATAGGGAATGAGTAAAAATATTAACTCACGGACACATAGACACAACTACCAATTATGTGCGCGAAAATATCTTACAACTCACTTAAGTCTTATTTACATATCACCTCACCATCTCGTGCCTGAAACCTTCGGTCTGAAAGAGTTAATCTTTTGACAAAGGAGATGATGGTAACGGACTGTAACAGGTTTAAAGACATAGAAGTAGACATTTTCATTCTATTATTATAACAGAAGGATAAGACAATTCTCAATAATACTTTTATTTGTTCTTGTATACATTTTCAAAATTCTATCATTTACTAATTTTAGTCATCACCGCCACCACTACCATCAACATGAGTACGGTGATATCTCCATTAGACACTGTAAAAGAGGTTACTGAACTTTGATAATATTTTTATACAGAAATCTAGTCTGGATAAGGTTTACCATTGTCCAGTCTCTTGTGTCTTGACCCACTTATTAATATAGTAAGTACATACGTAAGTCTTCTAGGATATTTACGATACACGGTTTACAAGTGATTTTTTATATTGAACCTACAATTTAACCTACTTAAACAATCAAGTCTAGTAAAAAAAGAACTAAAGGAGAGACGAAAGTATCTTATCTTAATGAAGGAAAACATTGGATTAGGATCACCTATATTTTCTCAATTTGTAGTTGGGAGTTCGGTATTCGAATTGACACTTAAAAGAGGGGTAGGTAATGTTGACGTCTGTCCGTCCCTTGTCGGTATTTTCTTTCTTTTTCGTGAACTCATCACCTTCTCAACGAATCGGACCTTCTGTAACGAAAGAGGACAGATTGCCATCCCACAAGAAATTTTTTTTTACGAGGTTCCCTTGATTTTGTTCGATAGTCTTTATAAACGTCCGTAAGATCCCAGGAACTTCTTTCAGGGAGAACGCTGAACTGAAGGACATCAAAGACATAATACACTCAATTGTCGTCAATCCTTTCTTCTTCTTTTATTCTTTTTATTAATATATATTATATATGTAATATATAGTTTCCGTCTTTCGGACAAGGTATTCCCGACTCAAAACTTATTTATTTTTTCTTAAAAGACTCGTTCCGTGTCCCCATGTCTGGTAACTTCCCAATGTGTTCATTTTTCTGAAGTGTTTACTTACTTCTTCACTTATCCTATTCCTGTCTATACAGTGAATAGTAGGATCGATGATGTGAAGGGACCAGATGTTCGCACTACCGTAACCACTAATTAGGATCTTAGTGTGAGATCTTTACTGACACACAATTGACCTCGAATTTCTTCCTCACACTCCTGAATCTAATCAGTAGTCCTCCGACATACATCGCACTAAATATCTGCCACTACTCGAAAGTAAATTACCAAAATAAAAATTTTTAGAACGTGATATCTTGTGGAAAAGCCTGATAATTATCATCCAAAATTTGATCCCCTTGATCTTAGTACATAAGAGTTATTCATCCGAAAAGTCAAAACTAAAGGATCGTCGCTGTTACATAAGATGGAATTTGTGGATGAAAATCGTTTCGACCTTGAAGTAAACTGTGATGGTTTATTATTAACGTGTCTTGTCTTATTTCGAAAGAACTTTATTCATTCACTTAGCCACTTAATTATTTAAAAACTTTCTTAAATACTTATCATGAACTCAGTGAAATTTTTATTTTGTAATCATATCCTCTAATCCTTTCTATTTTTACTATTAAAACTGTGTTTAACAGTTATGATCCTTTACCGTCATAATATCTGTACCGGTAGTGAATTATTGTAATGTAAAGAGATGATAGCTCTTGGGTTACTAAACATGTTCTTTATTTTATCGGAGTAGAGAAATTCAGTTATTTGTATTGGATATATTAGGTACGAATGAGTTTAACGGTACCTTGTCGTTATAATTATAACTTCGGATTTGTATATAGGAAAGATCTTAAAGGTAAAATAACAGATTCAGAGGAGTTTATACCACTACCAAGAACTGCCAGAACTCAATGATCTTACGAGGCCCATTACCAAAGAACGAGACCCATTACCTAAGAACGTACGCAGGAAGATACGACACTCTATTGCTAGGTCTACTTTCTTTAGGAGAACTGACACTCTTTTACCCTGTTAATTTTGTTATTTTTACAAATTATTTAAAAAATTTGAAAAATCTTTATGTGAAAGGTCTCGTTGACGAGGGTTACAGTAGTGTATTTAATACAAGGAGAATTAATTTTTTAACAATACTAACATCCTTTTTAAAACTCCAGTGTTTTATTCCTTTTCACGGGTCACTAAACGGAAAATATAAGATTCGAGTTCGTCAATAACTTTAGTTCAAGTTATATATAACGAGTTTTAAATGGAAAATTTTCGGGACCGGAATGACCTCGTAAAGGAATACCAATAAACCTAAAGATGAGTAATACAGAGACACAGACGTCACGGAGATCACTTTAGAAGTTTCTCCTAGACTTCTATCTGTTTAAGTAAAATAATACTTAATTGATAAAGTACTCGAAAAGTACTGGTTTAACTTGATTTAGAATAGATTAAAAGTGTACATCAGTTTGTTTGATGTGAAATTGTTAACTGAAGTCGTTAAGAAACGACTTCTACAACTTCCTTATTTTAGACTTCCATTCTTTAGTTATGTATGAAAATCATAGTATAACTTTTAGAGGAAAACCACGGGGGTAAAAAGATAATAAATTACTTATAATAACACTTTTAATGTTAAAAGTACACATGACAAACGTTGTGTCTTTAGTTAAAAAAAGGTTCCCCGTATCTTAAATTGTTTTTGACAACCTTTGATAGGTAAATACAGACGTCCGAAACATTCTTAGGACCTCTAATAAATAAAGTATGACTCTCTATATCTACTTAAAAAATTTAATTAAAAAAGAAAGAAGAGATTACTTTCTCAATCCTTTCGATCTTACGTGAGACTACCTTAGGAAGTAAAACTCCCTTTTTTAGTTTATATTAGTTATACCGAACTAGTGCAAACTCTGAAAAACACCTTAATATTTAGCAATGTAACTTCTTTGAAGTCTAAAATATCGATATACGAGAATATATCACTTTCCTCGAGAATCCTTCCGACAGCAACAGGTTGCGTAATTAGACAAACATCTATGATGAGTATTCTCCTACTGAGTTTATAAAAATTTAGTTCTACATGGGTTGTGTAGTTATGGTAACTTTCATTTTCACTTTCAGTGAGTCAAGTCAAGTCAAGTCAACGAGTCGACACAGACTGAGAGACGCTGGGGTACTTAGTTTCGTGTGGTCCGGAGGGACAGGTAGTGGTTGAGGGCCTCAAGTGAGTCTGAGTACAGGTAACTCAGTCACTACGGTAGGTCGACTGAGCTACCTATACTCAAACTCACTGAAACTCACTTTCAGTGAGTCAACACAGGTTGAGAAACGGTGGGGTTCCTGATATATCAGGTACCTTAAGAGGTCCGATCTTATTACCTCACCTATCGACAAGGGAAGAGGTCACCTAGAAGGGTTGGGTCCCTAACTTGGGTCCACAGAGTCTAACGTCCGCCTAAGAAATGGTCGACTCGGTGGTCCTTTTGGGAGTTATGGTAAGTAGTCTAGGATTTAAATCGTTGTTACAACGTAGTAAAAAAAATTTTTTACGGGTGAATGGGTAAATCTTTAATCGTTGTGAATTTTTTATCGACAAGGTTAATGTATACTTCTGAAAGAAATAGGGACGTTAGTATTTACTAGAGTACTAGGAGATTAAAGGTCATCCTACAACGTAAAGAAAGAGTATGGAGAGTAAATATACAGTATTATATGAAACTCCACACATGGACAGAATAGAGAAGATAATATGACATGGAGGAATTTCTACTCTTCATCATAAGTAGGAAAAAATATGGAGTGTCGTACTCCGTCACAGATCGGATATCACTTACGAGTTATCGACAAAGGTCGTAGTTTCTGACTTCCTCTTTTAATAGTTTTAAGTCTGATGACGGGACCTCTTTTGACTTACATTGAGGGACCATTATTAGGAGATGTAAGTCTCATCCAAAACTTCGTTTTATTGGAGAAGTTATCCTTCTTAGAATTGTCTATCTTTTCATGACGGTGACTGGAAGTTCTCATGACAAAGTAAAACACACACACACGTACACACACACACACACACACACACACACACACACACACATATCCCCACAGTCTTAGTGGACTCTTCGAATATAAAAATTTTTATGTTTAATTTTTTTGGTGAAGGGGATGAGATATCAAGACAAACAACTTTCTCACCCTCCGTTCCGTTTACCACTTCTTAACCTTATAAAAACTTTTATAAGAAACCTATTAAGTTTTCGAGTAATGAAGGAGGGAGACAAATCTTAATGACGAGATCTTATAACAGAATTGATTATTTCAGTATACCTCTTAATTAACTTACGTCTATCAGATCTTCACTACGTAAAAAAGTTCCTAGAAACACTAGAACCAGTTGTTATATGTGAAAGTCATATGTGAACGACAACAACGACAAATCAATGATTCAGTACAGGTTAAGAAACGGTGAGGTACCCGATATCAGATGGTCCGAGGAGACAGGAACCCTAAAGGGTCCGTTCTTATAACCTCACCTAACGGTCAAGGAAAACGGACTCTAGAAGGACTGGGTCCCTAGTTGGGACGTAGAGGGTGAACTGTCCAGCTGAGAAATGGTGACTCGGTGGACGCTTTGTAGTCACAAGTGATCACTTCAATTTAGTGTGTATAACGAGATATTTGTATGTGACGATTTCGTCGTACATCGTAGACATCAGGAGATGACACTCACAATAGAACCGGTATTTAATATATGTCATTCGGGTCACCACGTCTATCTCATTCTGGAGTGTCCTCTTCGTGTTTTAATTGTATTATGATCAATATAGTTTAAGTTTTGTATGTTTATAAAAGTAACTTTTTATTTTTAACATTATTACGTTTCTTTTGATGTACTAGGGGTTTTCGTTGTAATTTTATTACTGTTAAGTTTGAACTAAAACGTATGTTCATTATAAAAGTAGTATAACAGAGTAATTAAAGAAATGAACTTTGAATTAACGAAATCACAGATTGAAATTTTATAATAAAGTTAAAAACACCGACATATTTTTGTCTGATCAGTTCAGTCAGTTTGTTTATCAGATCTTTTGACTTTTCTTAAGTTTATATAACTAATTGATGATGAGAGCTCTTTGATACTACCTAAGAAACTTTATGACACAGAGTACATTAGGATGGTTGTCGGGAGGCCCTATTCATAAAGTTGGGGTAAAGTATTTATTATTATATCTCCGAGACCCTTCAACCACTTGACTACGTGTTCAAGTAAATGAATTATCACTATCTGAGTCGTAACTTTGGTTCAGACTCAAAAGACGTTGAGTATGAGATAGGTGATAATGATATGTGGACGACGACGACGACGACGACGATTCAGTGAAGTCAGTACAGACTGAGACACGCTGGGGTATCTACCATCGGACGGTCCGAGGGGGTAGGGACCCTAAGAGGTCCGTTCTTGTAACCTTACCCAACGGTAAAGGAAAAGGTCACGTACTTTCACTTTTCACTTTCACTTCAACGAGTCAACACAGGCTGAGGTTCGCTGGGGTACCTGACGTCGGATGGTTCCGAGGAGACAGGTACCCTAAAAGGTCCGTTCTCATGACTGTAAACGTTTGCTACTGAGTGTTCGGTTTAGATCTGACAGAAGACAAAAACAATCGATTCTTACTGAAATGTAAAAATTTCCTAAAAATTTTATTTTTACTTTTCATTATAAAGCACTGGTATTTTTACTATACTTTAAGTTTAAGGTCACGGGTATTTATTTACCTGTGTTAGTGTAGGTAAGTAACTTGATAACAGGTATGAACAAAAGAACAATGTCGTAGTCCTACTCATCAATCTCCAATACGCTGGACGTTTTGTAAAAGATAGACAGGGGAAAGATAGACAGGAGATGTTTTTTCAAACATCTGGAGTCAGTAGATAAGAACTAAATAATTACATACATATACGAACAACGGATTTATCTTTCACCTTGGTATCCTTTTTATTGTCCTGCATAATAAGGTTTCTATGACTATTCATTATAAAAACCTCTCGTTATTTCGTGGTCTATGTTAGTGAGTGAGACGTGAAAGGAAAGGTACGTTAAATCTCAAGTAACCAAACTTTCGAAGGAGCTTCTCGAACGTCGTGAATTAAGTACGTATACAATTTGGTGAGTTCGAATAAACCGGACTCACAACACTTTCGGTAGAACCTCCGTTAAATAGTGTATTCTTAAACAGTGACTAATTGAGAAAGCATCTACACAGTACCTCGTCTTTCTACTTCAGTCTTCACTGTTAAGACTGTCATAAAGGTGGTTCCTCAGCTCTTAGACGGTGGACCACGATTTTCCTAACATCAGAGCAGTGTCGTACAGGAAAGGACTTCGGGTTCGGGTTTGGGGTGGGTCGTTCGTCTAACATACCTGGGACTTCCAATATTTTAAACTCCCCTGAAAAAATAATTCTTCATTTCCTTATTGTTTAACATTTGTGTTTTGATCTGTATTTCAGAACCTTTCTCGGTCTGTTCACTTTCTGGGACTTTTAATTGAAAGTAATCGAGGTTCTTTTAGTGGACAACGAAGTTGTCTTTTCTCTCTCTCTTACCTCCGTAGCTTCTCTTCCTTCACTAGTATAAGTAGTCATTCGGACGTTACGTTTTAACTCGGATAAAATTTGTATTTGTACTATCTGAGTTTACACTTCACTTCAAAGGTCTAAAATCATCGTATAACTTAATCCTTTCACGGAAAGTATGTTGAAATTGAAGAATTCGTTCAGTCCAGGATACTCTAGAAGGGACAAAAGAGTCTTATAATAAGTCGACACGTACCTATGTGGTTCGTGTGGTGTCGGTTCCCATTATCGGATGTGATCACGTGGTTTTTCTCCAAAGGTCTTCACATTAAGAAGGGGCAACATGAAGTCAAGTGAGGTCGAGACGAAAGAAGGTCAAGAAAAATTCCAAAGTTGAGTCCTTCTGTTTGATCTCGTCGGTACACGAGACGTCCTGAGGAGTACACGGGTTTCGCAGTCTCGGTGGCTTGTCCGGGGGACCGTCGACATTGAGGTAAACGGGTGAAGTCTTCTTGACGGTCGAGAGAACCACCTGGGAACGATTAGAGAAATAGACAAAGGTCGAAAAAGAAAGTGAAAAGTGGAAACTAAGGTTTAAAAAGGGTTTGGGTTCCTCTAAAAAAAAAAAATTACCCTCCATCAACTGATCTCAGATTCCTGACCTCGGTCTCCTTTTTTTTATCCTTTCTTCACCTGGTCTACCGTCCTTTCATTTTCACTCCTGGTCTGGACCCAACTTCGGTCTAGACTTTTTCCTTGTCTGAACCTTCCAGACTTCATTTTCCGGCGTCACTGTCAGGACGACTGACTTCGCCAGTGAAGATGGAGGTCCTTCCTTCTACTTCCCCAAAGCGACGACTAAAGAGAAACTCGCTTCGTTTGTGAAAGTTTACAGTTTCCCTTCGTACCTCCTTTCCTTTTCTTGCGTCCGACTTCTATGTTCCTCTTAAGTCGGACTGCTGGGTAGAGAGATGAATTATCGATAAATTCGAGAATTTTTAGTCCAAAAAAAAGAAAGAGACAGAAAAGAAAAAAAAAAAAAAACTTTAAATATGTGAAACCGTTACTAAGGAGAGTGTTAACTCATAACACGTATGTTATATTCTGTTTCGAGATTCTTCTCTTGTCACGGACGCTGGTTCATTCACGTGCTCTTTATAGACACGAGTACAGGTCAACGAGTCAGCACAGACTGGGAAACACTGAGGTGTCTGATTGAACGGTCCGAGGAGACAGGTACCCCTAAGAGGTCCGTTCTTATGACCCCACCCAACAGTAAAGGGTGAGGTCCCCTAGAGAGACTAGGTCTCTAGCTTTGACTCAGAGACCGTAGAGGAAGTAATCGTCAACCTAAGAAATAGTGACTCAGTACACCCTTCGTAGTAGGGACCGTGTCTTAATAGGGACCGTGTTGGTATAAGTTTCCGTTAACCGTGGTAGTCCAAGTCTCACAGTGGAGAGGTTCGTCTCAAAGAACCTTAGGGGTTCAAAGACGTGTACATGTGACGGGCTCCAATAGGACCTCTGGAAGGATCGGAGAGACATACACTTAGACACGACTCATAGGTGGCAAACGTGGGAGGTGAGTCTAGGAAAGAGGTGTGGAGAGACGAGACGACCGACGTAGTGGGTCCCAGGGACCCGAACAACTGAAGACGACTCAACTGGGGATCAACCGGAACCGTCCTCCAATCCCTCATCCTCTCTCTATGTCACAAGAATAAGAGTGTCGAGAGAGGGACTTCCCAGGATAAGGAGATGTTGATGTCAAGGATGGTCCACTGGGAGAAGTCGACGAGGTAGAGCGGGAGTGGAGGTCCTCACTGTGACAGAGGAGGGAAACGGGGAGGTTGTGTTCCACTACCGAAGGATTCTACGATGAGTGACCTACGGAGTGAGTCCTATATAAAAACGAGGAGAATTCGTCAAGGAAGTAATGTCGGGTACTAAGAAAATTTATCAAAGAAGTAATTTAATAGAAGTAAGTTTGAAAACCTTAATTTAAGGAGATCAACCCGGGGACGGATTATGTCTAAGGTACGGTTCTTCGGAAGCCAAAAAAACAAACAAGGAACCATGAGACGTCAGTCGGTCTGATGTAAATCCATTTACATAGACATTACTTCAATGAAACGTTTAGTGACGGACAGTCTTTTCCAAGGAAAGAAAGAGGTTTAAGTCTAAAATTTGTGTAAATTGGTCCTTCTTCAGTACTTCTTTCTTTAAACAACAACAAATGAGTAATTCAGCACAGACTGAGAAAACACTGAGCTACCTGACATCGGGTCGTCCGAGGAGACAGGTACCCTAAAGAGTCCGTTCTTATGACCTCACCTGACGGTAAAGGACTCCTTTCTGTATCCTACGGTGACAATTCTCCAGTTTGGTTGTGACTGGATAAAGTCAGTGTGGGGTAACCGTAAAATAGTAGAACATCTTTATTACCAATATAAAATATCAGTTACTGTACTATTGTATAGTGGAGAAATTAATATGTACTATACACTTTTTGTTAGACCGAAGGTGACTGAATTCGTATATGTAGTGATGTAAAATCTGAACAGTCGTTTAAGTTAAATAAATGAAAAGTGAAATTACTTCAATAAAGTTTAAAGTATCTACACCTTTATTAACTTTATATCTGTAATCTTTATAATAAAATCGTAGTTTATAACAAATCTTTGAGTAAATATAGAATACCTTTACTCCTGAGACCATTAGTATTAAGAATCATAAAGGTAAATATAATTCTTTAATCTTTATAATTTTTCACTTCTTTTTTCTCCACGAGTGGTTTGATAACAAATACTAAAGTCCCCCACTTAGATTATATTGTTTTCCTAGTTTATAAGTCAATACAAGAATATAGTAGAGAGAGAGACACTCTGATTACGTTTACTTCATTAAAATTTAAGGTTTTTGTAATGTAGAAGATCTCGGGATTAACTACTCGTCAGAGAAACATCTACGAACTTTGTGGTTTTTATGATAAAGTTTTAGATCTAAATCTTCTCCTCTTTACTAAAACTTGAACTGTATCCTTTACTAAATCAGTTCAAAAGGTAAGTTTACGAAGAAAACAATCGGAGGAGGTTTCAGATTACATTTAGTGTGACTCTCTAAAGGGAGGAAAATTACACGTAAAGTCTATGATCGTCCCTCCTTTCTCGGTCACATGTGTGATTCGGTGTCAGATCACAGTTCAGTTTCTCCCTTATGAACCCTGAAGGTCTCTTCCTCAGTACGAAACCAACCCCAGCGACGTGTTCGGATCGTCGGTGGTCTCTGTAACGTTCGGACCTAGACTCTCAGTTAACTATGTTCCAAGGGACTTCACGTAGGACTACCTCTAAGTCCGATATTACGTTGTCGTGACCGGTGGATCAACACCTCTATTAATACAATAGTTCCTACAGTTGTGTAAAAGAACATGAACTCCCAGACAGACCACTTTAATCTTAGTCCCTTCTACTTTCTCCTAAAGAAGAATACGTAATTCACCTCGTTCGTCATTTTATGGTATTTTACCCCGAACAAGATTGAGTACACGTTTAAAAAGGGACCACAATTCTGATACTGATGTAAACTATGGCGGTAGATATCTGATTCGGAATGATCAACAGTTGACTTGACTTGCGATGACCCACATTTCGAAACCATCAAAATGAACAAAGTCATGTAGGGACAAAGACTGACATGTTACAAAGTTATGGACGACTTTATTCATAATGTCGGTTTACAAAAACGATTAAAAGATGTATAGACTAATTTGGTTTATCAACAGTGAGAACCAATGTTTAGAACCATATTATGTCTCAAAACTTTTACCGTAGTGAAGGTGGGATAACCTCAATCATGTTAAAATCGTTAGTTAGAACTAAAATTTTAACTTCTTAACATGTATTAGACCTAAAAACGAAAAAAAAAAAAAATATTTTAGTCTTCCAAAGTGTTGTGTCGTAGAGATAAGGACACTTGTCAATCGAACTCTACCCCTGATCGAGGTGAGGTATTTGAACTTTCTGTGAAAGAAACGAAAATCATTGTGGTATAAAACAAAAGGAGGACTAAGTGATTGTCGAGAAGAGAGTAGCAAAAAAGAGAAGGAGGTTGAAATTTACATCCTTAATAAACTCTAAGTAAAGATTTAGGACTTCTTCCAAGATACACGAGTGAGGTTTATGAGAGGGATCCGTTTGAGTAAGTGAATAGTGTATATATAAATATTGAGAGAGATACAGATAGATATAATCGTTGGATGTTACCAGAAAAAGGTCTAGACAAACAAGGTCAGACAAAGGTGGTGAGGGGTAAAAAAAACATGTGAATCAAACAAAAAATAAAATAAGAAACTTATATAGTGTAGTGAAGATCAATAGCTCGAAACCGTTTCGATTAGGGTGGTAGACCTTCTAAGAAGGAGACGGGGTAACAGACCAAGAATGGACATAAAGTTCATAGAGAGTCGAATACAGAATAAGACGATCTTTTTGAAGGAACTTGAAGTCTATTCTAATACAGAAAGATAATAAAAGAAGTGTGATCGAACTTACAGGGGGAAACATTGTAAATAGACTGGTATTGTTTAATAAACACGTTAACGTACGAATTATAACTAGGATTATATCATTTCATGTAAGTTTGTCCAGGAGGAACATAAAGAGTGATACACAGAAACGTAAACTGTGTCAGAAACTTTACATACACACGCCCACACATCAAGTCAGTGAGTCAACACAAACTGAGAAACACCGAGGTACCTGACATCGGGTGTTCCGAGGAGATAGTCATCTTAGAAGGTCCGTTCTTATGACCTCGTCCAACGGTAAAAGATGAGGGTCCTTAGAAAGACTGAGCCCCTAGCTTGGGTACAGAGGGCACAGAGGACGTGACCGTCCGTCTAAGAAATGGTGATCACGGTGGACCCTTCAGGAAACTTTGGATTTCACGAGGATTATAAATAACTGAGACTGTATCCATAATCTCTTTTTAATATACCTTAGGAAATCTAGGAAGTTCTTTACTTTTTTTTAGAGAGAAAGGATTCCTTTGAACTTCTATTAGGTCCATTAAAATTTGTCCACCCGATTATTTTATGAATACCTGGTATTGATTACTTACACAATATGAAGAATGTGTATTGTGTAATAAAACCAGATTCTTTCGAAATAATAGTACCTTAATTGTCTGTAAGTTTTAGAGGTTCTTTACCAACATTTCGTGATCAGTGATTAAAAGAAAATTGAATCATTCATAAACATTTTACTATAACAAATATTATTTCTGTTCTTCGTGTAAATCTTACTTATATAGATGGAAACATAATTTGTCGAAATTCAATTAAGGGTTTGATAAAATGAAGGAAAAAATTGTACTTTACTTAACTTGTACAATTTATAAAACACAGTAATATAGTTGTCACGTTGACAAAGTGGTTCACGTACGGACCGGTCAAATAGTTCTCGGACTTTAATAAATTACGTTCTTCATCTTATTTTTATTTAAGTACGAAAGTATATCAACAGACAACTACTAGTCCTCGATCTCTAGACCTTCGAATCTTCCTTTTTTTTTCTGTGTCTCGTTTTTTCAAAACGTGGAACTCTGACAGACAACTAGTGTCACGACGTAGGGAAAAGACGAAAACGGATTTCTGGACCTTGTAAGTGTACAAGTGAACCGGTCTCTGTCTACCGACGGGTGTGTAAGAGGGATCCGAATTGTGAACAAGAGGGTCATGGTTGGTGGTTCCTCAAACCGGGTGGTAGACACTAGACGTCGGAGGAGGAGCGACATACTTAAAATACTACTCTTCGATTTACCGAAATGTAACATGTAAGTCCCTACCAAGAAAAAATCATATATTCGGGATCTCCAGTGGTAGAAGTGATCAGTCCTGTCCGATCCAGTTCGTCGTCTTTGTTTGTGGTGGGATAAGAGTAACGGAATTGTGTCGTTTACAAATATAAGGTGAGTAGGATTTAGATAGTTACCTTGTCGTATTCCTAGTCGAGAGCCGTCAGTGGGTCTCCGGGTCCGACCATCTCCGAGGGAGAGTCTAGAACGATGACACTAGTGATGGCCTCTTTCACTTCGAATTTAGACTCAAAGCTGTTAATTAGGGAGGATGTGCCTTGACGCCTCTTCTGTTACCGTTGGATCAGGTCATAAGAACGGACCTTTTAGGGTACCTCCCTCCTCGGACCACCCGACGTCAGGTACCACAGCGATGCTCAACCCGTGCTGACTCGCTGAAGTGAAAGTGAAAAGTGAAAGGAAGTAACCTCTTCCTTTACCGTTGGGTGAAGACACAAGAACGGACCTCTTAGGGTCCCTGCCTCCTCGTACCACCCGAAGGCAGATGCCCCAGCGCGTCTCAGACTGTGCTGACTTGACTGAATTGTCTTCGTCGTCGTTGTACCTTGACTGCGTAAAGAGAAGACGATAAAGTAACCGGTGTCGACCAGTCACCAGTACGGATTGACGTCACACCCTCCACTATCCTCCCCGACTACGTCATGTCGCTGTGGCGTGCAGGTCTTCTTGACCTCATCTCCACCTACGGAGAGACTCGTTATCTCCCCTTCTCTTGACAAAAATCGAATTATTAGTTTGTAGTTTTTAACAGAATATGAAGAAAGTGTGCAAGTTCGGTTTTGTAGAGACATAGTATAAGTTTAAAGAACGGAAAGAGTAACAAAGTTTTTACAAGGAGAAATCCTGTTAATCGACATTTCAATCGTTTATCCTCTATCGGTGATGTATCAGGTATTTTGGTTTTTCGGACGGCGAAGATGTCCAGAAACGACTCATTTCCACCAAGAACGATGGGTTTCAGCAGTATGAAAAACGGTACACTCGGACTTTCGGTCTTATAAGGGATTGACATATCTTCAATACTGTATACTCTACTATATATTAATATATGGTACTATACTGTAGTCACTGTATGCCAACCACTCGAGAACTTCCCGATACTACTCGAGTGTATTCTCAATGAATGCTTTTTTTATCAATGAATGCCCAATTCCTATTATTCTCTATAAGTCTCTAGTAGAAACTTATATGTTGTAGTACTACCCACCCAGTGATCGTAACAATTAACCATTCACTAAGTAGGTCAAAAGATACTCTTGTCGGACGTAACAGAACTTTTGTTACAACTTCTCAAAGGAAATAAATAATGGTATAGAACTCAGTAAATAGTGGTAGTATTAGGTCGTAGGGGGAAGAAGTAGTTGTAGTGGAAACAAAAACAACGAAGAAGGAAACCATCTCAGGAATGATACACGACCCATAACATATAGTTTGCATTGACGAATAACGTAAATTAATTAAACCAGTTTCCTCTTCCGTGACCGTGGGGTGAGGTCATGAGAACGGACCTTTTAGGGTACCTACCTCCTCGGACCATCCGACGTCAGGTACCTCAACGATTGTCAGTCTATACTGACTCGCTGAAGTGAAAGTGAAAAGTTAAAGTACGTAACCTCTTCCTTTACCGTTGGGTGAGGTCACAAGAACGGACCTCTTAGGGTCCCTACCCCCTCGGACCAACCGACGGTAGATACCCCAGTGTGTCTCAGCCTGTATTGACTTCACTGAATGGTCGTCGTCGCTAGATCAGTTCCGATACCAAAAAGGCCACCCGTACATACCTACACTCTCAACCTGACACTTCTTTCGACTCACGGTTTCTTAACTACGAAAACTTGACACCACAACCTCTTCTGAGAACTCTCAGGGAACCTGACGTTCCTCTAGGTTGGTCAGATAAGATTTCCTCTAGTCAGGACCCACAAGTAACCTTCCTGACTACGATTGCGACTTTGAGGTTATGAAGCCGGTGGACTTCGCTTCTCAAATGAGTAACCTTTTCTGAGACTACGAACCTCTCTAACCCCCGTCCTCCTCTTCCCCTACTGTCTCCTACTCTACCGACCTACCGTAGTGGTTGAGCTACCTGTACTCAAACCCACTTGAGGCCCTCAACCACTACCTGTCCCTTCGGACCGCACGACGTTAAGTACCCCAACGTTTCTCAGTCTGTGCTGACTCGTTGACTTGACTTGACTTATAACATAAGCTATAAGTTTGAGTCTTTTGATACTTAACAGTGAAACAAAAGTAGATTTTATTTCGTTTTATGTGTTGGGACCATTCCATAGGAAAAATTAAAAATTACTCAGAACAAATTGACTCGAAGGGTAAGATCTGTAGTCTTAAATTTAATGTTAATAGGAATCTAGAATGAACTATGTCTTTCGTCAGTTATCACAATCAAAAACTTTCCTGTGATACCATTGAAAACTTTCCTGTTTTTATTACTAAGTCTTATGATTTAGGTTAGATGTTTTAATGGTGTTATATTATCGAACACACACGTACGTACGATTCAGTGAAGTCAACACAGGTTGAGAAACTCTAAGATACCTGATATCGCGTGGTCCAAGGAGACAGGTACCTAAGAGGTCCGTTCTTTTGATCTCACGTAACGGTACGGGAGAATGACCCCTAGAATATCGGACTCATTGTAAGATTCTATATGATTTTTTGTACTCTATTGTACGGTGTCGAAGGACTTCAAAATAATAATTTAACTTCAGGTGTCAAATTTCGTGTTAATGTAATTTTTGACTTTTTAAATTGTTTTATGTCACTGAAAGATACAGTTCAATCGATTTGACTTTAATGTAAGGGGTAGAAACACAAGGTATATCTATGTAAACCTTCCAATGTTCGATCTTAACCGGTGTTTACCTTGGACGTATAGTGAACTTTCTACCGTCCGTCGACATGGACTCAAATAGGAACTTTCCACTCACACTCAAACCATCGATAACATCGAGTACGTGAAACAGTGGTCGGACGACTAACTAGAACAACAACGTCATCGTCGGTCCGGAGACCTTAAGAGATCAAAGACGGTAGAGGAGAAAGTCGAAGAGATCGTTGACCTGATTCACGCTTATATCACAGTACCACTTTCCACGGGTGTATAAAGACCCCGAACGTAGATTCTTGTCTCTGTTACTCTTTGTAGGAACAGTCGGTCAACGAAAAGGGTAAAGAGGAGATAGAAAAGGAAGGGTCGACTGGTAAGTCTGGAATGGGATCTTTGTCTTTGTTGTCGGAAGTTGTCGGACAAATCGTTTATGGTTGAGGACTCTCAGAGAGGGATATTATTTAGGGAATAAAATACACCAAGACAAAGACACGAGGAGACTATTTACTTACAAGTTTTATTTTGTCTGAAGGATATTTAAGGTTTGACGAATCAAAGGAATCACCTTAGGGACTCTTCCAGGTACTTGAGGGAGGACGAAATCCTCACTCTTTATGACTATTTGTGTATGTTTACGATAACAGACTGTAAGAAAAATTTCCAAGTATCGTATAAACTACCTTACCCGAGAACAGAAAATAGCAGACGACTTTCTCCTTTCTCAAGTACCACATCGGAAGAAGAGACTAGACTGCACCGGTAATGGGTGGTGAGAGTTCAGACGGTACTCGGAGACGAACGGAGTGACTCCGGGAGCGAGATCTTAAGACCGTGGAGAAAGAAAATTTTATATTACGTCAATGTCACCAAATACGTTACGCACGATTCAGTGAAGTCAACACAGGTTGAGAAACAGTGGGAGACCTGATATTGAGTGATCCGAGGAGACATATATCCTAAAGGGTCCGTTCTTATGACCTCACCCATCGGTAAAGGAAGAGGTCCCTTAGAAGGGTTGGGTCCCTATCTTGGACACAGGGAATGCAGGAGACGTAACCGTCCTTACAAGAAATGGTAATCGCGGTGGACACTTCGGGTTTCTGTTTCCGAAGACGTTTCTGTCTACGTTTTTTTCAAGTAGGAGAAAATTACGGTGTTTTGTTTTTTAGGTAAAACTTATGTTATTCTAAAGTGACCTCTGACTTCGTTCTCCCCTAATGTGATATCCCGTTTTTTTTTTTTTACTTAATTTATCATAGTGAGAGTTTTATATCTCTTTTTATAAAGTTAACATGGTTGGTATTTATTTGGAGTATACTAGACTACAAGTAAGAGTGTAGGAATACAGTCTAAGTAGAAAGAAAATGAGAAAGGAGAGGAGTTTCTCTCGTCCAAAAAAGAGTAGTAGAGTGAAACGTTTAGAAAGTTTAAAATAGAAAATAAAAAAAGTCAAAAGTTCTTTGTAAATATAAATCATCATAATTTGACAATTAATGTAAACGACGTATATAAAGACAGTCAGAGAAAAGTACTTTTACATGTAGATACAAAAAAAAAGAAAAATTTTAATTAAATAAATAAAATTAACCTTCGATTAATGAAATGTCATAACACCACAAAAAACGGTATGTAACTGTACTCGTCGGTACCAACATGTACACAGGGGGTGAGACTATGGGGGAGGGTGGAGGGAGGGGTAGGGTAGGGAGACTCAGTAAGATCAAGTGGTCGGGACTCGTGGGACAGAGTACGTAGCTTGGACCTGACCGTTAGATAAAGTGTATACCATGTGTACAAAGTTACGATAAGAGAGTCTAATAGGGTGGGAGCGGGAGAGGGTCTCAGGTTTTCAGTCAAGAAATGTAGACACAGAGAAAACGACAGAGTGTATATCTCAATAACAATGGCAGAAAGATTTAGGGTATACATACGTAATTATATGACATAACCACAAAAAGAAAGACCGAATGAAGTGAGACATATTATCCGAGGTTAAAGCAGGTGGAGTAATCTTGACTAAGTTTACGTAAGAAGAATTATCGACTCATTATAAGGTAACACACATACATGGTGTCGAAAGAATAGGTAAGTAGACAGCTACCTGTAAATCCAACGAAGGTACAGGACCGATAACATTTGTCACAACGCTACTTGTAACCCCATGTGTACAGAGAAAGTTAAGACCAAAGGAACCACACATACGGGTCATCACCCTAGCGACCGAGCATACCGTCAAGATAAAGATCAAAAAATTCCTTAGAGGTGTGACAAGAGGTATCACCGATATGATCAAACGTAGGGGTGGTTGTCACATTCTCCCAAGGGAAAAGAGGTTTGTGAGAGGTCGTAAATAACGAACATCTGAAAACCTATCGTCGGTAATACTGGCCGCACTCTACCATCGAACAACACCAAAACTAAACGTAAAGAGACTATTACTCACTACAACTCGTAAAAAAGTACACAAACAATCAGTAAACACACAGAAGAAACCTCTTTTACAGACAAATCAAGAAGCCGGATAAAAACTAACCCAGTGAATAAAAAGACCTTAACTCGACATCCTCAACGAACATATAAAAACTCTAATCAACAGTCAACGAAGTAAACGATAATAAAAGAGGGTAAGGCTTCCGACGGAAAAGTAGAACGAATACCAAAGGAAACAACACGTTTTCGAAAATTCAAATTAATCCAGGGTAAACAAATAAAAACGAAAATAAAGGTAATGAGACCCTCCACCCAGTATCTCTTAGGACGATACTAAATACAGTCTCTCACAAAACGGACACAAGAGGAGATCCTCAAAATATCAAAGACCAGAATATAAATCTAGAAATTAGGTAAAACACCCACAAAAAAACACACACACATACCAAAATCTTTCACAGGATCAAATTTTTTTTCAGGAAAAGATTTAGTGTCCATAAACAAAGTAAGAAGGTCCCTTTATGTTTCTTATGTTATTGAGTATCCCCAGATAAAAGGTTTCAGTCTCAATTACACGGATTTTGTCATAAGGTACCCCAAGTCGTCTTTATAGACCCATGACGGACCATGTTTTATAACCTCCCCGGATCTATCCAGGGGCGTTCCGATCAACAGATTGTACTTATCTTATTTTCGAAAGATCGACAAGGACACCAGAAGGACAGAGGATGTCTGTTCAAAATCTACTTCTATTTGTATATATATATGTGTGTACGTGTGTGGTACCTTATATGTACGTGTCTAAATTTCACATATAGGTGTGACACCTTCTGTTTTTCCTTTTAGAGAATCTAAATAGTGACAGATAATAGTAACGTTAGAGTCCCCTATACAAAATAAAAACGAAAATTCGTAAAAACATATTTAAAAGTTAGGGTTGAAGAGGGAGATCTCAGACCCAAAACGTAATACGTGCGCGGAGTGTAAAAACATTTAGCGAAAAGGTAAGGTATAATTGGAAGATAGTTCGGTAAATGTTTATTAAATTCACTTCATCATCAACTAGACCCTAATGATTGTTAAGTAAATAATGATAGTTAAGTTAAAATTTTACACTAAAAACGGAAGATCATCGATTCAACACAGATTGAGAAACGTTGGGTACCTGTCATCACAAGGTCCGACGAGACAGGTACCCTGATGGGTTCGTTTTAATGACCTCACCCAAAGGTAAAGGAAGAGGTCTCCTAGAAGGACTGGGTCCCTAACTTGTACGTAAAGGACGTAACCGTTCGTTCAAGAAATGGTGACTTGGTGATCCCTCAAGGTACGTTCACGAGTGACGATCCGTGAGTGAGGGTTCCTTAAACCACTGGTTGTAGGAAGAGAGACTGAACCATAAAACACTAAAGAGAGAAGGTACTGTACGGGTGGGAAAACGTCATTGTCGACTTCTATTGAGGTCGATATTTAGTACAACTGTAAACTTGTAACCACAGAAGGTCCATTACGAACTAGTTGTAGAGAGAACTTCCGACTCTAGACACTCTAAAAAATCAAAAATTAAGTTAGACATAACTTCCCATCAAGTTTACTAAAATAACAGACTTTAGACCTTCGATTTCTACCTTCGATGGGTACCGACGACTAAGTAACGGACACATCTACCACAAACTAGGTGCCATCTTCCAAAAGAATACTTATAAAGGTTACATTAATATAATTTTGAGGATAAAATGTAAAAAAACGGTAATAAAAACACGAAAACATATACACACACACAATCGAAGAGTCAGGACAGGCTGAGACACACTGGGGCACCTGACATCGGGTGGTCCGAGGAGACAGGTACCTTAAGAGGTCCGTTCTCATGACCTCACCTAATGGTAAGGGAAGAGGTAAACATATACATGAAAATATTTAAATATACTTTGGAGGATGTATATAAGTTTATTTTGGAGGACGTATCGAAAAACACGATGTCTGACAGTGTTGTTTGGTCCACAAATTTATTGTCTCCAATAAATTCGTCTCGAAATCTCGTAACGTGTGTATATATAAGTACCACATAATAAATGTGATGGTAGGGTAAATCCTCAAACTCTCTTGATTTTTCCATATTTTATCTGTTTTACGGACACATTAGTAAGTTTCACTGTTTTTTCATATCCATATATAAAAAGACTTAGGAACAAGACAAAAGAGAGAGGGAAAATAAAGACTGAGAGTGGGAATCAAGTCAGTAGGTGTTAACTGAACTATCATATTCTCACGTCTATTTGGAATAACGGTCGTAATAGTCTTATGTTTCCTTTTATTTCCCTGAAAACGTTTTGTTGTTGTTGTTGGTGTTACTTTTAAGACAGGAATGTTCCATGATACCCCCGGAATATCATACTCTGTGGACCCTAATATCAATTTTAAGAACTATATAGTTTCTGAACGAAAGATTTGTAGGTTGAATTTTTTATATATATCTTCGTGTTCCTTATTGTCTTAGCAAAGTATACGTGGTTTTACTTAAAAGTGTAAAATGGTAATTTCTGTGTGTGTAAATTCGTGAAGTTTGTGGTTGAAATCAGGCAGAGGAGACCCGTCGTTAATACAACCAACGGTCGTTGTACGGGTAGGTGGAAGGAATGATTGTCTTCGAGTTAAGACACATCCGTCGTTATTCTGGGTCAGGGTCCCCTCTTCCTGGTTAACCGGATTATTTAGTCCCAGTAAGAAGTGAAAAAGGATCACCAGGTCCACACCGGTATTCTACAAGTAAGTAGAGTAAGTAAGAAAGTGGAGTGGTTTGTAAATAATTCATGAATGAGACATTACATGTCTGTCACCCGTTGTGGTATTTTAAGATCAGAAGCACGTCAAGTGTAAGATTCCTCTCCTCTTTACGTTATTTCTTCATTTAATGCATCGCGTTGCCCACTATTATTTACGATACTATTTTCAGGACTCTTTCCTTCCCCTATGATTCATCCTTTCCTCAGTCTCGGTCACGACTTCATACACTGCGTCGTCGGAACTCCTCTCGACTCTTTTTCCTGAAGTCTTCACTTGTCGGTCACATTTTCGGGTCTCCGTTCTTGTACGAACCACACGTAATCCTTAATCCTCACACCCTTTTGGTGTTACCATTCTCCCACTCATTGACTTTTTTTCCTACTTCTTGACTATCCACGATATAACGTATGTCTCAAACCGATATACGACTCACCCTACCTATAAGTGACTTTCTAAAACTATCTCTTCATTATACCAAGTTAAACTTAAAAATTCCAAGTGACACAAACATCCCCCGATACGACCACGGGGTCTACCATTTCTTAGACGGACGTTACGTCCTCTGGGTCCAAGTTAAGGACCCAGTCCTTCTAAGGGATCTCTTTCCGTACTGTTGGGTGAGGTCATAAGAACGGATCTCTTAGGGTATCTTAGGGTCTCCTCGGACTGACCGATGGCAGGTATCCTAGCGTTTCTCAGTCTGTCCTAACTTTGTTAAATCGTACTAAACAAACACCTCTACCCTTATCTGAATCCTCCGTTTCATTTCTATCCACTTTCTTATATTAATTACTCTGTAAAGGTTAATAGACAAAAATTCTCCTTTCATTGAACCTAGTCCATCATCATCTCCCCATTCTTTATAAGTATTTATATGTCGGTTGTTATACACATATATCTAATCTGATTCAGTACTTTTTTTCAATCTTTAATAAGATTTCAGAAGTCACACTAGTTAATCTTGAATAAACAACTGAAAGTGAGTCTACCACTTCAAACCTTTCTATCATTTTTGTCCAAGGTCAACCCAACATAAATTGACTCTATGATCTTTACGGGTCATCTGTAGTTATTTCTGTACTAACGTCTCCCGTAGTGTTCGTTCAGACTTAAAGTCTGTTTTCAAAGACCGTTGTATATTTAAACTCTCGTAATCACATACCTACAATATTTTTTATTATTCTGACTTACCCGAGTGGTTTCACTACTCACAATTATGACAGTTGTTCGTCATATTCTTGACTCGTAACTTCGTGAGGTTTTAATTGTATAGTCTTCCTATTCCTCCTTAGACTTTTTCTTTAGTTCTTCGTTCACTACTTCCATTGATACTACAGGTGTTTCTTTTTTTTAATAAAATATTTACATTATTGGTTAAGATAGTTCACGATAACTTTCAACTGTATTTTACTCTGGATCATTAAAAAACTATTACATAGTTTAGTTGTACTCATATGAAATTTAAATGTATTATAATGTATAGTTAATATGGAATTTTTATCTTTTAAAAATTTTTCTATTTAATTTTTTAAAAAAGTCTGTATATTGTCACACATCTCTACCCCTTTTCCTTGGTTCCTCTTTTATTCACACACCCGATTCGTAGAAATATTTATCTACCAAAATATATTAGGAGTATCGTTGTAAGTATAATTTATTAACTTTGTTAAATCATTTTAATTGGGTGACGATACTTTTAACATCCGTAAAAATTTCATAGGTAAATCTTTACTTGACTTTTTTTCCTTAAACACACCACTACGTCCATTATCCTAATTTTTGTCCTACGACCTTATTAGACCTTTTCAAATCTCATCCCTCTAGTCTGTTCAGTAGGACGATTTGTTCAGAAACAGGGAAGACACAGAGTCACTGTTCCGTAAGGGAAGGGTGTCCGTTAAACAAAAGTAAATAATTTGACAAACATTTATGTCCAAGATTTCCTTCAAATAATTGAGAATGTATTCTCCCCATTGTAAACGGTATAGAGAAAAAGTTTTGTCTATAAGGTGTTTTCGTTTTTATACCAATCTATCTGTACGAAACATAAACATTATAAAATAAGATCGGATTGTGATACAGTTTCACGTCTAAGAAGAATATTGTGTTAACAGATTACCGGAAGTGTATATGAAAATTTTTAAAAAAAGTAAAAAATAACCTCGTATCAAACAATTGTCATAACACAATCAAAGTCCATATGTCGTTTCACTAAGTCAATATGTATATGTACATAAATAAGAAAAAGTTTAAGAAAAGGGTACATCAAGTAATGTCTTATAACTCGTCACAATTAATCACACCAAAACTTCCACCATAAGTAGAAATCTTTCTTCCAGTTTTATATTTGTGTTCAGTAGGGACCAATAACGTGAACTCGTTGATTTAATTGTACGACGTCCACAATATTGAATTTAGTATTGGGTTAACTTGACTAATGTTTCTCCGTGACTATTTGTCCGACGAAATTATTCGTAAATGAATACTGATACAATAGTCTCAAAGAAGGTAATTTCATTTTATTAATCCTACGACTTAGTCTACTTCTACTGTTCCGGAGGTTCGTCGTAGAAATCTTCTCTTGTGCTTTCACGAATCTCCTTTCACTCCGTTCAAGAAACTACTTGAGTTCAAGGGGAAGTTTCATAAGACAACGAGTCTCTTTCTGACACTAAATTATTTTTGAGACGTGATATTTGTAGTCAGTGGTAGAGTAAGAAATATGTGTTTTTCCGTTACTTGTCCTCGATAACAAAGACGAAGCCGTAAATCGTGAAAGACAGAAACTCCGACCTTTCACCTCTCCCAGTAAAACAATGTTCGTGGTTTCACTTTTGACAATGAACTAATGACACACAATTACTCAGTATAATCTTTAACTCGGTTTCTGACCTTTCCCTTTAGGTATTTTGGTGAGGTTCAAGAGTCTATAAACTCCAGTGGTCCTGTGACTTGGAGTTTCGACAAAGGGCCGACACGTGTACGGATAAAGGGACAGAGCGGGTCGCGGTGTCACTGTCTGCGACGCCTCTATGTGTCTACCGCGAAGTCCAAGTGGTACTAGAGATCAAGAGGAAGTAGACAAAGGGAGAAGACTGGGTACTAGGTCTTGAGTCCAGTTGTACGAAAGATAGAGGACCACAAAAACGTTAATCCTATTTCCAAAATTATAGACTAGTCGTAAACCAATCTTTTATTAATAAAAATGATGAAAGTTTATGCACCTTTTTCAATAGGTCTAAAAATACATACATATGTCAAATTTTAAACTACGTGAGTCAAGTCAAGTCATGGAGTCAGCACAGGTTGAGAAACGCTGGGGTACTTAGCGTCGTGCGGTCCGGAGGGATAGGTAGTGGTTGAGGGCGTCAAGTGAGTCTGAGTACAGGTAACTCAGCCACTACGGTAGGTCGGTAGAGTAGGAGAGAGTAGGGGAAGAGGAGGACGGGGGGTAGGGAGGGTCGTAGTCTCAGAAAAGGTTACTCAGTTGAGAAGCGTACTCCACCGGTTTCATGACCTCGAAGTCGAATAGTAGTAAGGAAGGTTTCTTTAGGGTCCCGACTAGAGGAAGTCTTACCTGACCAACCTAGAGGAACGTCTGGTTCCCTGAGAGTTCTCAAACAAATATTATTTTGAAGTCAGTATAATTTATATATATATATATAAGTTTTCTACCCGAAGGGACCCCCGAGTCAGTCATTTCTTAGACGGACATTACGTCCTCTGACCCGAAGTAAGGGACCCAATCCTTCTAGGGGACCTCTTTCTTTACCGTTGGGTAGGGTCATAAGAATGGATCCTTTAGGGTACCTGTCTCCTCGAACCACCCGATATCAGATACCCCAGTGTTCTCAGCCTACTGAATCGTTGATTCGGTGGTGGTGGTGTAAGTTTTCTATGGTAAGATTTGGGAGGGACGTGAAACGAATTCATATCATTACATAAGTACAAAGTTTATGAAGTATACATTAATACCGGTGTCTTCAGTGTTTAGAATTTTAAAGAATAGAGGACTGAGTAAGGTAAATCTGAGTTACATAGGAGATTTAATTTAAAGGGAAGACTATCATGTGGATTGGTTGTCATTTCGACACCTGAATGAGAGTAAAAGTACAATCCTAATTTTATTTTATAAAAATTTAAGTTTGGAATAAAATAGACATTTAAAAGTCGAACATGGTGCACTGGTCGACGAGTTCACTACGGTAATTTTGTACAGACGTAGAGTTGGACTGGAAGACTAAGACGTATGAATTTTCACTTGGTATCTTGACTTTGATTAAATTATAACTTGAAAGTATTACTTATTCCGATCCGAAATTATTGTTTAACCTCTAAAAAGGTTGTTGACTACATTGACTTTTCAACTCCTTAAAGTGATTCAACTACGTTTCTTTAGCTAAGTAGTCACCTTTCCTTCCGAAGTTGTTCTGTCCACCCCTTGACGATGTAGAACTATAGGGCCACTATATAGACTGATATTAATAGACCGATATTAATATATTCGACATTCCTATGTTACTCTGAAATCTAAAAGTGGTCAAATAAATTATGGTATCGGAAAGCCTTAGTACCAAATTTAATATAATTCGTTTAATTTTGTCGTTCCTTTCCGGGGTTTAGGAATCTTTCTTTATGTGCTTTGTTTTATAGGTAAAAACACACGTATACACATACTGTTTCTACCATATCTAAAGGTAGTGATATAGACATTTCCACTTATTCTAAAGAAACGACATGTCGTTTCTCGTATAAAGAGAAAGTACAACTCAGAATCTTATCGTGACAGAAACCTCTGACCAACAGACTTTAAGAGAGAACGTACTGGTAAGTCCGAATTGGTATTAGGTCGATTTCGACTCAGTAACTAACTGTGATCCGGAACCCCGTCTGTCTACTTAAAGAGACCAAATTTCAAATTACCTTGTCTAGAAAACTAGAGACTAAGACACACCTTAGACTTCAAGTAAAAAAGTGGGTCCAAAGAACCACGATCACGTAACAGTGTATGTCTAGAGTAAAAGTACTAATCTTACATTACAGTACTCCTGACGATTTGGTTATTTCTCTAAATATAGTACGAAGTATCATCCAATTGAACTAGTGATAATAAAGGTTCCCTCAAATCACATAGATTAAGTTTACACCATATTTAAGAAAATACTAGATAGTAACTCGTACTACAGAAGGTACTTGTATTTGACCCATTCTTAGAATATTAACTCGTAAGCGAGAATAAAGACTTTACTGGTGTCTTAATAGAATTCCACTGAAATAAAATTAATTTTTCTTCTGACCTGAATGAAAGAATATGAAGTTGGAAAAAGAGGGATGTACTCGAAGATATCTTTAGTTCGTTATAGACTTAGTTACCTCCTTCTCTTTTATATGGATCAGTGTAAGGGGTGTCGTCTCGAGTAACACACAAAGATCAGATTAGGTATTCTGGGTATTTTGGATTAACTGCAAAGAGGATAAGACGTACAAATAACTTCAGGAAGGAACTGATCAGATTTTATTATATACATACACCCGTGTGTAGGCTTGTACATGTACGTTTATGTGTCTCAAAAGTTCAGGAAGGGTTCTTTTGACTAACAAAGTGTAAATGTTATTAGGTTCAGGTGAGGTCAAGTCTTGCTGAATTTCACCTTTTGGACGTTCCACTTTTCATATGTTTGTCGGTCAAAAAATTGATTTGTAGGAAGATACGTCTTATAAAAATATTTCTAGACAGTACGGTCCAGAACCGGTCGTTTAACTTTCTGTTTCATGTCAACACGTGAAAAAGGTTTAAAATTGGTATAAGTTTATTGCTAAAATTATTTTTTATTTGACTTGTTTTAACCGTATCTTTATGTCATATTTGAAAATTTTGTGGTCAAAGAGAGATTCGTAGTAGATAATCTAAGAAAAAGAATTTTGTATATCATTAAAACTTGGTTTTCACTAGTACATAAACAAGATTGTCTCGAAAACCTTCTCACGTTTGACGACTATTCCGGTTATTTCGACTCGAAAATTTGAAAAACGTAAAGTTAACGTATTAGTTTTGGACTACTATCGTGTAGTGTGTGAGGTTCTTGCGGTACCCGTGACGTGGCGTTTACTTTTAATCAAGATTTTCGGAAAAGTAAGAGACACCGTCTCCTGCGAGGAGAGGACCGACATATACTTTCTCCTAGTCTGTGTTTTACCTTTTTTTTTTTTCGTTTGTATAATACGGGTACTCACTTTCGTTTTGGGTTTCTTTTGCCTCTCGAAACTCCCAACTTTATCTTCTCACTCGTCGATATTAATCGACGTCACGACATACTCTTATTTTTTGTTTTGGTGAAATTTTTTATATTTGTCCGTCTTACGGTCGACTCTATCACGGATCACGTCATCGTTTGGAACCATTTATCACTCGTTATACTTTCATTTATCTCGAACACCTGTTTTTCAAACTGCAGTCAAGGTAACCGATGCAAAAAGTATTTAATGGTAGACATTATTTTCAGTAAGACGATATAATGAAAAATCCATTCTGTTGTAAATTATGGTTTCCACCAAAATTCATTTCCGTCTCATAGTAGCGTATAGGAGGTGATTTGTCTGTGTATTCCGTTAAAATTAATGGAAGACAAACCCTTTCTCACTTTAAAGGATGTAAATACTTATATAAAGAAAATTCTTTTATCATGTTCCATAAAACATCACTTTCCCGGAAGAGGGTCGAGAGTCGTAGCTAAAGAAAGGACGCACTTTGTAAAGGAACAAGTCAATTCGATGGACTGGAACGTTTTTCACAATTTAATTTATTTTTGAACGGATACACAAAGAATAAACACGTGTGACTTCCGATATTGAGAAGGATGGACTTCGGTACTTAATAATATCTTCAAAAGGATAAACAAGTAAAGTGACTCAAATCCACTTTTTTTACGAGTTCGGCACCGTTATCCTCCGTGTACGAACAACACAATTATACCGGAAATTATGATACGTGTCGAAGATGTTTCGACAACTTAAAAAGCGTCCTTCCCGATAAAGAAGAGAACGTATTTGATATATCTATCTCAGAATATATAAGATTCTTCACATAAGACTTTCTTTCGCGTTCCGGTCTTTCACTGAGGCAAGAGGTTTCCGTAAAACGTCAAAAAGTTATTAAGAAGTTAATTCGGACGTAGACTACGTTTGAACCTTGTGACTATTTATTCTCTTCTTTTTCGTAGAGGAAAATTCGACCTCTGGTAGTTAGGGATCTATAGGGGTAGGAAAGGATATAAAGAAGAAATTTAGTAGTGGGGAACTCTATACAAACAAAGGACAAGGTTACATTCTTCGTACTCTCTTAAACAAAACAGGTGACGATCTAGGGGTTCGGGACTTCGAGTAACCTCCACGAGGTGTTTATACGACACTTACTATCTTAGCTCTCTTTGGTTTTGACTATTGGACAGTCCGGACTTAATACGGACACGAGGGGGACTAAGAAGTGAAAGACTTGGGACGTGAAAAGATTAAGAGGTCCGCGGAGCATTGACGTACAATCGTACCGACGGACGGTCAGGAAGGAGAACAGGTAGAAAGACAACATGGAATGTTTTGATGGTTGAAAAGAAAAATCCTGGAAAAAAAAAAAATCTAAGTCATTATGAGGTAGAGAAAACCAGGAAGATTAACAGACTTTTGAGTAAGACAACAGGGAATAACCGAAGAAGTACCTTAATTAACACCCGTACGGGATTCTTATCGGAAACGTTATCCTGAGAAGAGTAGAACATGCCTGAGACATTCTTCGGACGGGTGGGAAAACCGGAGTTGAAAGTGTCGATATGACTACTGAAGTTTGTAAAAGAAAGTCGTCACTTACTCCAGATTGTAAAGAAAGGAATATTCTTTGTTATACCATCCTTAAGGGTAAACAGAACGGTAAAGGTCAACAGAGAGGTCTGGACACATAAAAATAAGTACCTCAGTAATGAAAAGAAACAAGGATTCTGGTTGTTATAGATTAGTGAGAGGTTTAAAATCAGGATGAGATATGTTTATCTTGATTAATTGTTAGGAAACGAGGGTAAAGGGAATAAAACTCTACTCCACGGACCTGTGAATTGTCGTAGAAATGCCGGAGGAACGAAGTGACGAGGGGAGGTGTTAGAAAGATCCTGATAATCACGTGACAAAGTTAGTATGTTGAGGGAACGAATAATATTTTCCTCCGAGTACTATCGGTACCAATAATCTCAGATGTAAGGACCGTGCTCAAAGTCACGGGTAATGTTTGTCCCGGGGTCGGAGGGAATTGTCAAAAAAGAATATTGACAGAAAGTACTTAACAGTAGACATCGGATGGTTCCGTCGAATTAACACAAAAGGATAAATGTACAAATGATTATGAGGAGTAAACGTAGATAAGTTTAGAGCGAGTAAGAAGTTCTCTGTCAAGTTTATATTTACGGATGTACTGGAGGCAATTTTCGGAGGACTGATTGTCTAGGCCTTTATGAGACGAAAGACTCACGGAAACGTACTAAACTAATGAGCAACTTCCAGACGCTAAATGATAAACCTTACACGAGGTAGAACAAACTCACAGACGAAAGACAGAAGATCTAACTTTAAGGAACTCTCGTCTGCGATACGTAAGAAATAGACAAATAAAATGAGAGAAGGAATGTGCATCATCCATACACAAGTTGATTACATTTTATGATAATAATTCAACTTTAGTTCAGATAAAAGTACAAATTAAACTAACACTTTCACAGTCAACGAGTCAACGCTGAGAAACGTTGGAGTACCTGACATCGGACGGTCAAAGGAGACAGGTACCCTAAGAGGTCTGTTCTTGTGACCTCACCCATGGTGAGGGAAGAGGTCCCCTAGAGGGGTTGGGTCCCTAGTCTGGACCCAGAGGACTTATGGTCCGTCTAACAAATGGTGACTCGGTGTTATTTAACTCGATGAGTAAATCATAAATCCGTAGTTTTAACTCAACTTATGGAAATGTATCCTTTGGTTTTGACGTTGAAGATACTTTCAACTACGTCTCGTTTTTTTAATGTATTGAATAAGAAAATCATTTTCGTAGTATACTAAGGGTAAGGCCAAGAAACGAGAAACCGTTAAAAATTTTCAGTTTAGAGACGAGTCTTTCAATAGATCCCAAAAGTGAAAACATTGTAAGGTTTTTCTTTGACTAATAATTGAAGATCCTAAAAAATTTAATAAGTATATGACTAAAAAAAGATTTAATTACCGAAAATTTTAAAGGACTATATTAAATCACTGTAAATGTGGTATATATTCCTTATAGTAAAAGATATTTAGTAGAGACGACCCCGTTTAAATGGGTCACAATCACCTGTGTAGATCCTCGTTCTATCCACTAGATATCGTCCACTACCGAAGTTCCGGATCGGATTAGGGTTCGTCCTTGAATTTATTAATGAATTCGTCGTTTTAATCTAAAGTAAATAGAAAAGGTCGACAGTTCCGACTTAAAAGTTGTACAAATCGAGTCAGTTTAAAAGGAGGTAATCGTAGTCTTTGAAGTTTAAGATCAAAGAAAAGTATATTTATCCTCCAGAGAACGATACGTGAAAGATAGTAGTTTTATAGTGGATAATCTTTGTTTTCCAGTATATTAAAATAGATGTACATTGAAACTCTTTTGTTCACGGAAGGCGTCTCACATAATAACTAAAAACCTTCTCCTCAACTGTATAAAATGTTCCGAAATCACGTATATTATATGTCTTTTTAATATTGTTAAAATTACAATATATTTGTACGATAAGAGGTTTACATTATACGTCTTAACATGATTATAAGACCTAACGTACACTTTTAATTTGTAAACCTTTTTTAGAGGTTATTAAAGTTCTAGGTTATTTGTTCGTGACTCAATCAAAATTGATAAGTGGGGCGGTGAGTGAAGGAACGGGTGGAGGAAACACAATCACCGATGGTGTATTTAACCGTGGTAGTGTCCATAAGAAAACACAGACCGTTAATAGACTGAAGTACCAGAGAAAATAAGGTGAAGTTTTGTAAACAAACACAAAGAGAGTAGGTATTTTACTGTTTATAGAGTTCTTGACGATGACGTAGAATGAACAAAAACTCGAAGTCGTAGATCTTTATAATCTTACACCAGTCTGTACTGAAGTGAAAGTGAAAGTGAAAAGTGAAAGTACGTAACCTCTTCCTTTACCGTTGGGTGAGGTCACAAGAACGGACCTCTTAGGGTCCCTATTTCCTCGGACCACCCGACGGCAGATACCCCAGCGTGTCTCAACCTGCGCTGACTGCGCTGAATCGTCGTCGTCGTCACAGCTCATACACACGCACTCGTGATTCAGATAAGTCAAGTCAAGTCAGTGAGTCAGCACAGGCTGAGAAACACTGGTGTACTTAACGTCGTGTTGGTGTACTTGACGTCGTGCTGGTGTACTTAACAGGTAGTGGTTGAGGGTCTTAAGTGAGTCTGAGTGCAGGTAGCTCAGTTACTACGGTAGGTCGGTAGAGTAGGAGACAACAGGGGAAGAGGAGGACGGGGATTAGGGAGGGTCGTAGTCTCAGAAAAGGTTACTCAGTTGAGAAGTGTACTCCACCGGTTTCATGACCTCAAAGTCGAAATCGTAGTAAGGAAGGTTTCTTTAGGGACTAGAGGAAGTCTTACCTAACCAACCTAGAGGAATGTCAGGTTCCCTGAGAGTTCTCAGAAGAGGTTGTGGTGTCAAGTTTTCGTAGTTAAGAAATCGGGAGTCGGAAGAAGTGTCAGGTTGAGAGTGTAGGTATGTACTGGTGCCCTTTTTGGTATCGGAACTGCCTGGAATCAGCCGTTTCATTACAGAGACGAAAACTTATACGATAGAGCCAACCAGTATTGAACAGAAGGTTCCTCATTCACAGAAAATTAAAGTACCGACGTCAGTGGTACACGTCACTAAAACCTCGGGGGTTTTTGTTTCAGACGGTGACAAAGGTGACAAAGGGGTAGATAAAGGGTACTTCACTACCCTGGCCTATGGTACTAGAAGTAAAAGACTTACAACTCGAAATTCGGTTGAAAAAGTGAGAGGTCAAAGTGAAAGCAGAGAAGTCAGTACAGGTTTAGAAACACTGGGATACCTCACATTGTGTACTCCGAGGAGACAGGTACCCTAAGAGGTCCGTTCTTATGACCTCAACCAACGGTACGGGAGGAGGTCCCTAGAAGGCCTAGGTCCCTAACTTAGGTACAGAGAATTGTAGAGGACGTAACCGTCTACTCAAGAAATGGTGATCGTGGTGGACCCTTCGGATCTTAGTTAATATTCAAGTGATTTAACTTGACTTATTCAAAGTCTCCCTTTCCTTCGCCAAGACAAGATCTTGAAGGATCCTTAGACATCAAAGGTCAAACAAGGACTGAAGAAGTCGTTTAGGAACTAAGTCATTAAGGTGAAGAAGACGGTGGAGGTCGAGGAATGAGACTAAGACGGTAATAGGTAATTTAATTGTCGTATAGGTCTCAGGTAACAATTGTCGTGTCTCTTTCTAGTCCCGAATAGTGGACAAAAGGGAATTTCGGAGATCAATAGATACAAGTGAAAATGGAATCTTATTTTTATTTGGAAAATGATAGACCACCGAGTCTATCATTTCTTATGTAGACGTCACTCCCTTTGGGTCCAAACTAGGGACCCAACCCTGTTAGGGGACCTCTTCCCTTACCGATGGGTGAGGTCATAAGACCGGACCTCTTAAGGTACCTGTCTCTTCGGATTGTCCGATGTCAGGTACCCCAACGTTTCTGAGTCTGTGGTGACTCGGTGATTGTGAAAGTGAAAAGCTTTTATTTGGAAAATGATAATGGTTTGAATCCCATAGCTCCAGAAAGGGTCTAAAAACAGGAAAAAAAAATTTAACCTCATATTAACGAAATATTATAACACAACCAAAGACGAATTGTTGTTACACTTAGTCGGTATTCATGTGTAAATAGAGGAGGGAGAACTCGGAGAGGGGAGTTGGTTTAGTAGGGAGGTCTAGTACTGTATCGGGTCTAAAAAGTTGTTATTTATAACCGGGTATAGTTTGTACTATATATCCGTGTTTCTTTAGGGTACTGAACTTCTTTTTTTTTTACTCTTGTTTAAAATAAAAAAAATTAGGTAATACATGCGACGAGACACGATATACATATTAGCTAATAGACTATTTTGGTCTCAGATATGTGGTGTATTCCTAGATATTAATACACTCCTAGATATTAATATAAAATCGTTATCCCGAAGTCTTACATTTATAAGAACGATATATAATGAATATTACATAAAATTCTTCTTATAAAGTATTACAACTTTATCAGTTATCTGTCGAGATTTAGACAGATTTAAATTAGAGTACCCGAGTTTTATTTATTTCGTTCTTTACCTGTCCGTAATATAATTATCTATGTAGATGTATACATGGATCTTTAAAATTGTATACAGAGAATCCGACTATCTTGTGTGTGTGTCGTTCTCTTTTTTTGTAGTCTTTTTATACTTAAACTTGTCGTGTTAAACTTTATTTATTATTTTATTGAAATTTTTCGAGTTTATAAACCTTTAATTCATTGTATAAAGATTTATTAGGTTTTATCTTTAACTTAAAAAATTTTTCTGTTTTTAGACCTTTCTGGAGCTATGGGATTCAAACCATTATCATTTTCCAAATAAAAACTTTTCACTTTCACAATCGGCGAGTCACCACAGACTCACCACAGACTCAGAAACGTTGGGGTACCTGACATCGGACGATCCGAAGAGACTTGAAATTACCATTTCTTTTATATTATGTAACTTTGTAAACGTTTATATTTATTTTGTGACGAATCTTGTTTTAAATATTGTTATTTTCGTATATTGTCTCTTTAAGTCGTTTCGGTTTTCAACTACAAAATTTTATTGAGTATGTTAACTATTTTAGGATGGTTATGGTCAATACTTTTTTCTCTCATAATAGTTGTCACCTTTATTTTTCCCCTATGTACTGTATAACATTTCTTGTATTTTCTATTATTTTCATATAACGTTTGTTTAAGTAAGGTTATTTACACTTGTATTATATTTTACATGTTTAAAGAGTTTTTGTATTTAAATTTTTGACTGTATTTTACATAAAATTATGTAAATATTAATTTTTAGAAGGGTCCTTTTTAGAGGAAGGTTTTTCTTTTGTACAAAATAGTTTAGTCGAGTGAGGAGGGACAAGTATAGTTTTGTGTTGTACCTGAAATATTCTTACCTTTTATACCACGTTTGAGGAGGTACTCACATCTTCGTTTTTAGGACCGGTTCTAATATCATTTCACTGACACAGTTATTTCTCGACACTCTAGGTCATTTCAAATAAAATCCTTACCTTTAAACCAGATTATACACTTTTAGTTAGTTACGTTGAGTGATATAATTGTCCTTTTTTCTTTTTATTATAGTGGTGTTGTCTACGTCTTTTTGTAATAAACTATTTTAAATTTTGACTAAGTACTATTACAACAGTAACGACGAAAAAACGTCTATATATCATATATATATATATATTATATTATCTTGGATATATATTATATTAGATATATATTATATTAGATGTATATTATATTATCTTGGAACATTAAGACTATTACTTATAGGAGAGGGGGAGTTTTTTCGTTTTTCTTGACGTTATCAGTATCCACAGTAACGTTAGAAACCTACCTAATGATGATAAATTTTAGACATTGAAAATTTTCTATAACAATCCTACAAGTCATCTTAAATCCGAATCTATAAAAACGACTTATTAAATATAATTTTACCTATTTTATAGATGTTTATCTCGTCCTAATAAAAGAAAAAAAGTACTTTTGTTCAATATATGTTCGATATTGTAACTTAAACAACTGTAAAATTTCTATAAAAGTAATACCAGACAAAAGACTTTGTTGACATGTTATCAAATTTTTCGAATTCCATAAATAAAATCTTTTATTACTCAAATTTTTCTTTTTTCTTTTACTACTCAAAAATTGTGAAAAAATAAAATGAGATGTTTATTACACGAATGAAAAGGTGTAAGGGACAGTAAATTAACAAATTTTTATTTGTAATATGACAAACTATATAAAGGGAAAAAGACGTATAACGTGAATTAAAGTTAATTAAAGTATATAAGAAGACTTTCCGATCGATTTAATTTGATTGTAAATATGGTGAATTTTACGAAAGTGTATTTTTTACATAAGTATCATTATAATACTTGAATTTTCTATTATTTTCATATAACGTTTTAGGAGTCGTTGAATTTAAAGGGTAGGTAATGACTACGTTCAAAACCAATTTATTCACATATCTGAGTAATATTATCTCTTAACTTTTGTATAAGGTGGTTATGGTCAGAATCGGAGTTATACAATCGGTTTAAGTTTACTGAAAAGTCTTGGAGGATTTCTTTCATATACGGAGGAACGGTGTCACCATAACCCAGACTAAATAAGTTTAATAGGATCATAGTAATAAGTAACTTGTAAAAAAAAGTAACTAACTGTTATAACTGAAATAGAATATCAGTAGGTGATTCGATAAATTATTCAATTATTAATGGTTCATTATTAATTATAATAAACAACCCTGTTATTTACTTATTTACTCACTTAGTGGATGTCTTCAGACTGTATACGAATACAAACGTTGACTAGAAGGATTAGAGAAGATACTAAACAATCGATATACGATTTATGAATGAAACTATATTTAATTTTTTTATTTAGAAAGACGAAAGTCTCTCTAATATTAAATCAAAGAGTAATGTTGATTATAAGATTACTGTAATATGTTTGAATATTTGTAACGACTCAAATTAGGTCAAATTATTTATAAATAAACAAATAAATGTTTATTTATTGGACCTCTTCCTTTACCGTTGGGTGAGGTCATAAGAACGGACCTTTTAGGGTACCTGTCTCCGTAGACCACCCGATGTCAGGTACCATAGCGTTCTCAGTCTGTATTGAATCGCCGATTTGGTGGTGGTTTGTTTATTGGTTACATCGAATAACACTTATTCGCAGACGGAAGAACCTTTTGGATATGTATGAAACCTATGAAATAGTAACCGGCCTAAGTTCTTTTTCTTAAGAGAAGAAAGTCTGAATGAGATTGTTGTGTTTGAGGGTCGACCGAGTCACCATTTCTTAGGAGGACGGTTACGTCCTCTGTGCCCTCTATGACCGACCTAAAAGGACTCAACCCTTCTAAGGGACCTCCTCCTTTACCGTTGGGTGAGGTCATAAGAACGGACCTTTTCAGGTACCCGTATCCTCGGACACCCCGATGTCAGGGACCCCAGTGTTTCTCAGCCTGTGTTGACTCGTTGACTCGTTGACTTGTGTCGTGCATTATGTTTGTGGTTCTTTTTCTGTAACTGTCGCCCTCCACTCTCATACTTCTACGCTACATAGAGGAGTTCCTTGTTTCACATCCCAGTTCATGACTAGAAGAGTCTCACCTTAGGAATGGGCCGTAGGTTGACGTCCGTCTCGTCTTCAATCTCTCCTTTAGCTATAAAGTGGTGACTCATAAAAATCTCAAATTTTAATATCCTGTGTCTTCCGAGACTGTCTCTCGTTCACTTACCACGTGTCACACACACAGACTTTACAGATTTTTACGGAGTGAACTGTTTCGTCATCTTTTCCAATAAGTCTCATAGGTCGAAACTTTTGACAAAAATTGAACAGAAAGGAGTCTAACTTGTGTCTCTGTTGTAGATGACTTTTCATATCCGAACGGACCACGTAATCTTTTTTTTAAATATTAATACACATTACGAAAATGAATATTTTATTAATCTTTTTACATTTCACCAGGTGTCTTTTTTAACAGGTAATAGGTTTATTGGTCTTTATTAGTGTCCATTATATTACCTATGTAACTAAGTAAATTCACACAGTGAAGTGTTTGTCTGACTCTTAGAGTCAAGAGAAATGGAATAAGTATTTACCTTAAAGTCTGACACTAAAATTACCGTAATATTATACAATTATGTACCTACACGATATTGAATAAAGTTGTTAAGGTACCCTATAAGTTTCCTATAGGTCACACGACGAAATATTCGCTGCAACACTACTTACACTGAAAATTTTAAACGTCACTGAAAATTTTAAACAAAATATAAGAATTTAAGATTAGTTCTACTTTAAGACTCTCATTTTCAGGACTATAAATTTCAGTTTGACAGTAGTCTCTTCAATTTTGTTACGAAAGAGTAGACGCGGTTCTTAACGGTAACATAATAATTGAACGTCTAAAATGATGAACTCGACTTTTGCATATGTAACGACAAGTAAGAGTTTGCACGAAAACATTGACCAGACACAGAACCCGTTATCTAATACAGAACAAGGGTGTATAAACGAGGAGAAGAGAGGTACACCCAATATGGGGGGTGGATTATGTTATGTTATAAAGTCCCAGAGGACGTCTTCCGTACACGTGGGACGGGGGAACCCTAACTCTAAAACGCAAACATATATACAAATTAAAAGATATATAATACTACAAAACTGTTGAATTTTTGGGAAAGACCGACCCCTTTCTGACGGGGAGGACCCCGATCAATAAAAAATAAAACACCTTTCATCTCCTCGAATTTGTTATTTATAACGAGACCCTTTTACGTAAGACTTTACAGAGGAAGAGAAGTAACTATGCCCGAAGGGGTCACCGAGTCGTCATTTCTTAGATAGACGTTACGTCCTCTACTCCCAAGCTAGGGACCCAATCCTTCGAGGGAACCTCTTCCTTTACCGTTAGGTAAGGTCATGAGACTGGATCCTTTAGGGTACCTGTCTCCTTGGACCGTCCGATGTCAGACACCCCAGTGTTTCTAACACTGTTTTGAATCCCCGATTTGTTGTTGATGTAACCATTTATAATCCGTTCAATACAATCCAGTACGATTGTTAAGATTTTAGATCCGTGGAATATCATTCATACATACATATATACATAAATTAGAGTGCGACGTACCAGGCATGTACAACAGATCTCCAAAAGGATGTACAGAAGAAAGAGACCCTAGGTCCGACTACCTCATTGGAGATAAATTCTTTTTCTTCCCTTCTCTATTTCCTATGTACTTTTGACTTGACTTTGACAATCAACGAGTCAGCACAGGCTCAGAAACACTAGGGTACCTGACATCGGGTGATATGAGGAGACAGGTACCTTAAGAGGTCCGCTCTTATGACCTCACCCAACGGTCAAGGAAGAGGTCCCCTAGAAGGGCTAGGTCCCTAGTTTGAGGCCAGAAGGTGTGACGTCCGTCTATGTGCCGAGAATTTGTAAAATGGGTCTTTTTCGTATAATAGAGGTGATCATAAAGTACCTGGTTTTCGTCATGTACACTGGTTTTGATTGATATTCCCCTTTACTTCATGATAGGACGTACCCTGACCTTCCTTGTTGAATTTATAAACACTTTGTCACAATCACTCGTCGTGAACACTATACTGGACTTACAATTTGAAGAATCAGTCCCCGATCTACCTCTAACGTCCCTAGGACCTTATCTTTCTCATTATTTTACGTACTCTCTTTTCCCTTTTTCTAAGAATTGGTGAGTCAGAAGACACTGTCGTCAGTTTTCTGAAGTAAAGATCGAATTTGTGTTAAGGGTACTCACTAAAGATCTTTGTGAAGGTCCTGAATGAATACGATTGAGCAATCCAAAACAACAAACAAACGAAAACAATTCGAATAATCTGGGTGTTAAAAGAAGGAAATTAAAGACTCCTCTTTTTTTAGGAATACATGTGTAGAAATGGATATTTCTTCTTTCAAAATAAGTGACAGAACATGTCGATCGAGGATTCATTTTTAACAAAAGAAATGATCCAGTCGATTTCCAAATTCTGTATCATCATAGTTACATAATAATAGAACCATCGGACATTCGTACCACTCCCACTTCATTAACCGGTCAGTATTTAACCTGTATCTTGTTAATGAATTAAAGAAAAGTACTTGTTTCCTAGTATGTTAAAGTTTATACTTCGAACTTTTAATCAGGATAAGAGAAAGAGAAGATTGTGTTATGTGTCAGTTGATTACTTTTTTTTTTTCAGAAAGTAGAATTTTACTCTTAGTGAATTCTTTACTTTTACAGTATTCTTTTCTTTTACTTTTAAGATTAGATTCAAGGTTATTTACAGAAGAAACCAATTAAGTCACAGTAAGTGATTTATTTCACTCAGATAGTCTCAGTAACGTTAACGGTTCTCAGACGTTTGTAGGAACGGAACACAGTATCCTACTTTTACTTTCTTGAATCTTTATACAAGATACGTGGTGAGGTCTATAAATTCTATCAATTTTACACATGAAAGAATTTTATTATACGTATAAATTGTATATCTGTTGTTTATATTTTTCCGTAATACTCATTAACGTTCATACCACCTATTAAGTCACCCTTCGTTGTTTATTATATCATAAAAGATTATAGACCGTCTGTAAACTGGGATACCGTATACTCCTTTATCTTTGTAGTGGTTTAGGAAGGGTATCCGAAGAGACACTTAACATTGTATAAACAATTGATGGTACTCTGTACTGATGAGTTTTTAATGGAATCAACGTATTAGTTCATTCGAAAATAAACGTATTGATTCCACGAAAGACTCTAATCAAAATCCGTAAAGGGACGGAGGATATCCCCGAACCACCGAGTCCGTCATCTCTTAGTAGACGGGTGTCACGTCTTCTGGATCCAAGTCAGGGACCCAGCCCTTCTAGGGGACCTCTTCCCTTACCGTTGTGTGAGGTCAAAAGAACGGACCTCTTAAGGTACCTTTCTCCTGGGACCACCCGATGTCAGGTATTCTAGCGTCTCAGTGTGTACTGACTCACTGATGGACGGAGGATATCTTTATTTGTAACACGAGAGATCCAGAGTACGGACTAGAGGTGATTAAGACTCGTTAGTCGACTATTTGGTCTCTTTAAGACAGGGTATAAAAAGAAGTTCCTCCATCATGAGGATACACGTCCGTATCTGTTTTAACATCCAAAACAGACAAACAAAATACTAAGTGTCAGGGGGACTACGTTTTAGATGGACTTTACTCGAACGACACTCAATGACGGACTATTTCGAAGGGTCAACCACGACCACCATTTCTTGAGTTGGTCTTCTGTATTCCTACACCTAAGTTAGGGACCCAACCCTTCTAGGGGACCTCCTCTAGTACCGTCGGGTAAGATCATAAGAACGGATCTCTTAGGGGTGCCTGTCTCCTCGGACCGTTCGATGTCAGGTATCCCAGCGTTTCTCACCCTGTGTTGACTTCGTTGAATCGTAGTCTCGTTTAATTTTACGTTGTTACACATATCTTGAACATAGAGACTTTCGTACCCCTTCCCTCTGGCGACGGGGTCGGTTGTACCTTGGAGTGTTCCGATTCCCCTACCCATCCAGACATAGAGTTCAGTGTCAACAAGACCCAACACAATCTTTACAACAATTCTTTTTGATGAGGGAAGGATCGAGGGTTGACGATACGAGTGTCTCCAACCGTTTGATGATGTTTATTTCTTTTTGGGAACGTATCCATATTCAAAGAAGGAAAGAACTCTCTCTTTTACTGTCAGAGTAACTGGAACCGAGTAGATGATCGTGTAGAATTTAAATACAGTCCCACGGTTCCTAGGTCTTCAGTGTGATCAAGAGGTAAAAAGAGTTATCTTTGTTTTCGTGTGTCTGAAACCTTAAACGTTCGTCCTCTAGTCCTTTGTTCCATGACACAGATAATGGGGTTTTTAGACTTAGACAGAGTCTTTATTTTGTCGACTCCGACTCTCAGGTAAGTAAAAATTTTTACTTCAGAGTAGTAAAATTTTTCTATTTATCTATTTCTATCTACTTCCTCAAAAAAAGTGTGAATAGGAAAGTAGAAATCGTAGGATAAGGTTTAACCCTGGACGAGATAACTGAGTATCGTTTCATTCCTGGAGATAAGAATAATCAGGTAGAGTAACGGTGTAATTACAAGAAGTATAAGTATTTTCCTTTACTCATTTTCATAAAAAGAACAGACAATCTTTACTCAGTACTGGAATATATGACTTCATCCTTTATGTGTTTCATCTAACAAGATACCATCACTAAACCGTCTTGACTGAAACAATAAGGAAACCAGGACGGATTTACTGGTATTTCTCGAAAAGATGTCATCACTGAGAGTATTTAGAATGTATATCCTCCACAAGGTATTACAAAAATTTACTTGTGTATCGACACATACTGTCAGTATAGGATTGTACTTATTATAAAGGTATCTACATATAAAGTCTGTTGCAATCCTATACTTCTGATACTCTTCTATAATCAGTGTCAACCCCCTTAGTAATTACCTATAGCTCCTTTCTACAGTATTGGTATAATTTAAGAGGAGTCTTCTACGTTAAACATCATTAAGACACTTGATAATTACTGATTTTACGATGCACAGTCTCCGATGACTATTCTTTTACTAAAGGAGAAGAAGGACCCGAAGGACCACCGAGTCGACCATTTCTTAGACGGACGTTACGTTCTCCGGACCCAAGCTAGGGACCAAACCCTTCTAGGGAACCTCTTCTCTGGCCGATGGGTGAGGTCACAAGACCAGACCTCTTAAGGTACCTGACGTATAGGTACCTCAACGTTTCTCAACTTGTACTGACTCGTTGAAAGTCAGTGAGTGAGGAGAAGAAGGACCAGGATATAAGAAATGCTAGGTAGTTTTAATCTATATCGGAGTACTGACCGAAGATACGTTATCTTACACTCACCGTTACTACACACAATGGAGGGTTGTACCGGCAGTTTTGAAGTGTACACGTCACGAGGTATACACAAAGATATCCAAAGATATTATACGAGGTATATATAAGATATCTGATAATATATAATACGAAGTGTTTTATTCAGGTTACCTCTTTCTGTTTATAATATACTATAGTGAATGTACACTGTACATTACACTTTTTATTGTGTTTTTACATATATTGTTTTGTCTTTATCTTAGTGTCTATGTCCTTTGTATGACCGTCAACCGTCTCCCTTCCCCTGACCGTTCAATCCCCATCCCCTTATTTTCTACGTTTTGTGATACATATTTTATCTATTCGTCGTTCCTAGATAATATGTCCTGTCCCTTAATACGTGTAATCTAAATGATCTCGTATTAGACATTTTTATGACTTAGTGATCCGAGTCGTCATTTCTTAGACGGACGTTACATCCTCTGAACCCAAACTAGGAACCCAGGACTTCTACCAAACTAGGAACCTCCTCTTTCGCCTTTGGGTGAGGTCATATGAACGGACCCTTTTAGGGTACCTATCTCCTCGTATCACCCAATACCAACCAGCTACCCTAACGTTTCCCAACCTGGAAGTGGTTTGACATTTTTATGACTTAGTGATACGACGTCCGGACTTTCATTATATTATAACATTTAGTTTATACGAAGTTATTTTTATTAATTTAAATTTTTCTACAAAGTTAAAACTATAGTACCTGATTCTAAGATGGTCTTATATAAAGGGTAATTTTGTTTTTTTTTGATATTTGAAGACTGTTTTATGTTGTTTGGTGACAGACTTTTGGAACCTTTCACTTGTTTTGAAGAGAATTCCCTCAGTTGATGACTTAATCGTTTGTTGTACTCTGGTGTACGAGATTGAACTGTGACATGGTATCAGTTGAGACAAATACTACCGATTATAGGAGTATTTTTTAGGTGTAGAAAGGTCAGACTTTAATTGTCTCATGTCTTGAGACCTTTCACTATCCCCTTAGAACCTTCTTTCCCTCTGTTTCTACCCCTCGATGTTTAAAACAGATTTGTAGACACCGACTGGGAACTTAATACGAACGTGCATCTTCTAAGTTTTACAAGGTCCACTCTTAGTTTACTGACTCGACTCTAAACGTGACGTTGAGTTCTCCGTCTTTGGTGTCGGAGGTTTTGTAGGCATTAGAAATCCCATGTTAGATTTGAATAAACCGTATCTTTTCTCTCTTCTTTTACACTAGGTGGAACTCTCCTTTCTTGTTATCTTCTTATCTTTTTACTATAATTTTATCATTACTTACATTTTGTCAAATTACGATGGATGATTGGAGTCATTAATTATAATCGAATCACTTATGTACAATATGTATAACTATTTCTGAAACACCTGTCTGTTTACTCTACCTAAGTAGTTTTTATAAAGAACATTTGATTCGAGTTTTTAATCTTTGTTCTTTCGTTCGTTGTTTCACTTTTCCGTTGGAAACCTAATCCTCATTTATAAACGTTTGGTATATAGATTATTCCCTAAGTAAAGGTTTCATATATTCCTTGAGGGTGTTAAGTTATCATTTTTTTTTTATTCATTGAGCTTAAGTTTTCATTTTTTTATTCACGTTTTACGTTAAGTTCCGTTTTCTGAACTTATGTTAGAGAGTTTTCTTTGGTATGCCTATTAAGAGACCACCAGGTCACTAATATTGAAGTGCGAAGGTGACGTCCCCGGTGTCAAAGTTAGAGACCAGCCCCTTGATTCTAGGAAGTTCGACGTACCGGTCGGTTTTATGTTTCTTCTGTATGTTTAATGATGGTCCATACACTTTTCTACGAGTTGTAGTGATTAGTCCGTCCTTTTACGTTTAGTTACTCTATGGTGGAGTGAGGGTAATCTTACTGATGGTAGTTATTATGTTCTCTATTCTTTACCACCGATTCTACACCACCTTTTCCTTGGAAACGCGTAGTAGTCACCCTTACTTTTAACCTCGTCGGGAATACGTTTTGTCATACTTCAAAGGAGTTTTCTAATTTTTATCTTGATAATTATGATATACTATGTCGTTAGAGTAAGGACCTATATATAGGTTTTCTTAATTTTAGTCCTAGGGTATCTCTATAGATGTTGGGGAAGAAGTCACGTTGCAATAAGTGTTATCGTTTTTGCACCTTTATGGGTTTACAGGTGACTGTGTACTTACCTATTTCCTTTAAACCGTACGTGTACATTATCTTATGACTTTTCTTTCACTTTCACTTCAGTAAGTCAGCACAGACTGAGAAACGCTGGGGTACTTGACATCGGATGGTCCGAGGAGACAGGTACCCTAAGAGGTCTGTTCTTATGACCTCACCCGACGGTAAATTTCTTTTAGGATGGTAAACATTGTACTTACCTGGACCTTCCGTAATGTGTTTCACTTTATTTAGATAGTGTCTTCCTATTTTTGACATACTAGGGTGAATATACACCATATATTTATCAGGATAAGTATCTTTTTCTTCTATATCACCATCAACGGTCCCCTACCACCTTCTCCCTTTACCTCTTAATAAAAATTTTTTGAGAATTTAATTCGAGTGTTTTACTGTTTCTGAGTGAAGATTATACAGACTTTGTTTACTTATTTCTGGTTTTTACTCTGACTGTTATATTAAAAATTACGTTCTTCTCTACCTAATATAGTGTAATTTTGACAGTAAACAACTTACAGATTATATAAGATTAGTGACAATTCACAAAACTCGTCCGTTATCTTATAATATTGAATTTTGTTTAAGTCAGTCACTTACACAGATATTCTAAATGATTAAAATAGTAATGGAGTACACTCCTTGAAAGGACCACCGATCTGTTATTTCTTAGACGGACATTACGTCCTCTGGGTCCCAGTTAGAGACCCAGTCCTTCTAGGGAAGCTTTTCCCTTACCAATGGGTGAGGTCATAAGAACGGACCTCTTAGGACACCGGTCTCCTCGGACCGTCCGACGTTAGGTACCCCAGCGTTTCTCAGTCTGTACTGACTCCTGTGTACGTGCGTGTGTGTGTAGGAAGACAATGAGTAAACCCTGGTTCAAGAACGTCATTCTACATGTCAATGTCATAAATTGGAAAAATTTTAAGAACGACCTCTTAAGTTGTTTACAGAAATCGAAGACTCCTCTTTTATGGGAAAAAATTTTCACGGTTTTCTTCCGTGTCTTTTTATTACTAAAGATAAATTTATGCACTTTCTTCTTATCTGTATTTTAAGACTTCCTCTTCGTTTCCGATGTTGGTGATTATCCGTCAAAAAAGAGACACAGGAGAGAAAAAGGTCTTCCCGAAGAAACAAGACTAAATTTTCATTCCGGTCATCAAAGGAAACTGTACCGTAAATGACACTCACCATTAAGAGGGTAAGTGAAAATGATAGAAACTCCATCACTGAGAATAATAGAGTAAACGTTCACTCCTTTGTCAGAGTCTTTCCAATTTATTGAACAGGTTCATGAGATACGTACAATGTTTAATCTAAGAAGGGTCTTCGAGACGTGACTTATATATTCGAGAAGACTGAGGATTTAATATCTTTTTACACGAATTGTGGTCTATACTAAGAGAAGATTTTTTAAATAGATGTGTAATTTACGTCTCCTGAAATTAGACGTAACGAAATAATAATAGTACTATTAATAATAATCTATTACTAGTTTAAGATAGTTCAAATATATATATATATATATATATATATATATATATATATCACTTTAATGAAGTATTGAGATGAAGGTTTCGGTTTGGTGAGTCGTTAACCTGTATATAAGAAAATCCGTTTACATATACAAATATAATGTTTATGATGTTTATATATCAGTACAATAAAGGGGAGGAATTGGTTAGAGGAATACTCAACTTAACAGAGATCGAAAAAAGACAAAGTTTGTTACGACGTTGACTAAAACTTTAAAGAGGATTCCTTACTTAAATATATACTTTATGAATGACGTAGAAAGACAAATCAGAAGTAAATATCATATAAGTTTTGTCCCGGATAGGGAGGGGATTTGAGGTCATTATTCTTATTTTACAGGATTTATTACGACCAATGAATCATTGGTCCTCAAACGGACGTTTATTAGTTCTTCATCTGAATCTTTACTGATGACGAGAATTATTTACTTTATCCTGTTTTTAGGGACTACTAGATGTCCTTTTCTTTTTAACCTCTCACTTTCATGATTTTTTCGTAAACACACTAACTAAAGGTACTAAGATTACCTGGTTTTTTTGGAAATTAATTTAAACAATATTTACTCTAAAAGTAATAACAAAAATAACTTTAAGTCGAAAGGATCAGTATACTCATTTAACATTTCCGTGGATACTACGTCGTTGTAGTACCAATCAATTAGGGGGGTAGACCGCTGACTCAAATGGTGTAAAGGAACCTAATGTGAGAATATATTAACGTCTCCTTCTTCTTTTCTACTCGAGGTCATTTTGTCCAGACTATACGTACACACGAGTTGAGAAACTCATCTCATCACAGGTTGAGAAACCTTGGGGTACCTGACATCGGGTTGGTCCGAGGGGACAGGTACCTTAAAAGGTCCATTCCTATGACCTCACCCAACGGTAAAGGTTGAGGTCCTCTAGCAGGGTTGGGTCCCTAACTTGAACGTAACCTTCCGTCTAAGAAATGGTGATCACGGACGTATAAGATCTTATAATTTTATTATAATGCATGAGGACTTATGAAAAAGATATAGTTAACAAGTCAGTGGGGTCTTTAATATCTTCAAAGACAGAAGAAGTCCTCTTAGTAAAAGTTTGAGACATATATGGGTGTTGTATGTGTTTAGAGTTTTTGACTGGTTTCCGTGTGACCCCTATTAGATTGATGAGACACTTGACCGTCTCATTCTCCTAGTCGATTCTTTCTCTTATGTCCCTATTCATTCACGTATCTACCTACTTATTTACTCTGTTTACCCATCTATCTATCTATAAATTAAACTTACAAATATATAGACACGTTATATTATTCCCGAATGTATTTAATAGGAAGAATTGGAAATGTCCTTAGGATACTTCATCCGTAGAACTAACTCTACATCTTTAACTCCGAATACAGACTTAACGGGTACTAGAACGAGAATTCTTTTACGTGAACACCATAAATTGGAACTTCAGACTTTTGTCTCTGTGGACGAGTAAGTAAGTTATGTCAACCCACTGAGAATACACGGTCGAGGTAAGATCCGTAGTGTCTGGTTCTTCCTTTGTTTTGTCTGGTTTAGAGATAAGAGTATGTCAAGTATGAGATGAGTTTTCTTCTCTGTTTTTAAGATTCACATATTATATAGTCGTCGATTACTTATCCTAAATTTTTTATTTTTATTCCACTCCCCTTTCGAGAACTTCCGTCCCTCAGATTCTGTTAGAAAAATATCCTTTCCTTCTGTAAACCCGTCTCTGAACTTACTTCACGTTATGACGGTAGTTCGTCCATCCACAAACGACCTACATACTCTTTCTGACGTTCCTCTAGTCAAGACTCATGTCTCCTTACAAGACCCCTCCCCCTCCCCCAAAGTCCTCTTCCCCACAATCCTCCACTTCGTCTCTCTAATAGTCCCTTTCTGGTGTGTCGAGACATAAAATAGGAAGTCTTATAACTTCGGTGACCTCTTGATTCGGTTCTCATCAGGGAGAGATGAGTTCCCAATGTCCTATTGAGACCGTCGATACCTCTTCGTTTCTTCTGTAGTCGCTTCTTTCACCAAGAGTTGTGACAGTTCGGGTCCCATGAAAAATTTATTTTTTATCATTTTTACGAAAGAAATGATAAGATTTATTTAGATTTGATGGAGATGTTTGTTAATGGTACTATTTAGTTGTAAATCTTATTATGTCTTAAAGTTTGTGGGTTAAAAATTATAGTTTATACTTATTTACCTTTTATTAAATAACATTTTTAACACATAAAAGATAGTTACAGAAAAGGACTTTCTTCTGCAACCTTTTTTACTGATCCCTAGTCTAAAACTGTGGGTAAACATACGAACGATATTTACACTTACGACTTTCCCGACCGGTCACGAAATATGACCGTTGAGTTTCTGGTTCTTGTCGTATCGGTCACTACTACAGTAAAAGACTCTACTACTTTTTATAGGATTATTAGAATTTGTTATGATTTGTATCGTAAGGAAGTTAAATGTGTTGTCCGTGTAAGGACCTTCTAAGAATATATAAATTTGTTTTTGGGTGAACCTCAAACATTTATGTTACCTTAATTTAAGATCCGAGTCCTTACTGGTACTTACACTCTGTAAATTTTTCTTTCACCCTACCTCCTAGTAATTAAAAAGATCTCCTGACAAGACACGTAACTTCCCGTAGATTGTAGTGACCGGAGACGGGTAATTTTGTGACAGAGGAAGTTAGTGAGACTGATTGCTTATACCGAGATACACAAAACTTTTACAAGGTTCTACAAAAAGATAATAAGTACAACCCTTAGTGACTGAGTCCTCTGGTGTCGTTTTCCGTCTACTTTTTTCTGCGACGTCACCGGTATTCGTCGTTTAAGTCCTACACTTCAACCTTTAATGTTATAACCTGGTACTAATCTACAATCTTGACCTGTACCTTGTTTACTGACCAAGTTTTAACCCTTCCTCATGGTGTTCCGACATATAACAGTGGGACGAATAAATTAAAGATACGTCTCATGTAGTACACTTTGTGATTTAACCTACTTAGTGTTCGACCTTAGTTCTAACGGTCCTCCTTCTAGTAGTTGGAGTCTATATGTCTACTATGGTGGGATTGTCGTCTTTCGCTTCTCCTTGTTTTCTCACAGAACTATTCCCACTTTCTTTTCTCACCTTTTTCGACCGAATTTTGAGTCATAAGTTTTTTGATTCTAGTTCCGTAAACCAGGTTAGTGAAACACCGTTTATCTTCCCCCTTTTCACCTTCGTCATTATCTAAAATAAAAGAACCCGAGGTTTTAGTGACGTCTGTCACTGACCTCGGTGTCTTAATTTCGTGTGAACGAGGAACCTTCCTTTTGATCTTTCACACAATTTTTCGTCTCTGTAGTGAAACGACCGTTTCCAGGTATATCAGTTTTAACACCAAAAAGGTCACCATGTCTACACTCTCGATCTGGCATTTCTTGCGACTCGTGGTTTCTTAATACTGTTTTTCAAAGATTCAATCTCATTTAATATAATTTTAAAAGTGTTATCGTAAAGAAATTATAAATCATCCTCATTTTTGTAACTCCTTTACGAATAAAATTACCATTTCTTATTTTCACGACCTAGATATGAAGATTTCCTTTGGTACGTCGGACGAATGCTACACGTACTTCTGACTCTTACCTTTGACTTTCACTCCGACCCTAACATCTTTCCTTACATCTTTTCTCTTCACTGACCTCCTACTACTTTGTAAAACGACCGAAGTAAAAAAACGGATGTGATATGTTTTTATAATAAGTGCTGGGTCTATTAGTACTACCACACTAGTGAGTGGATCTCGGTCTGTAGGACCTTACACTTCAGTTCACCCGGAATCCTTCGGAGTGATGCTTGTTTCGATCACCTCCGCTACCTTAAGGTCAACTCGATAAAGTTTAGGATTTTCTACTACGACACTTTCACTCCGTGAGTTATACGGTCGTTTAAACCTTTTGAGTCGTTACCGGTATCCTAACCTTTTCCAGTCAAAAGTAAAGTTGGGGTTTCTATCCGTTACTGTTTCTTACAAGTTTGATACTGTGTTAACGAGAGTAGAGGGTGTGATCGTTTCTTTACGAGTTTTAAGAGGTTCGCTCCGAACTTGACATCCACTTGACACTTGAAGGTCTACAAGTTCGACTTAAATCTTTTCCGTCTCCTTGGTCTCTAGTTTAACGGTTGTAGACAACCTATTACCTTTTTCGTTCTTTAAAGGTCTTTTTGTAGATAAAGTTACCGTTGGGTGAGGTCATGAGAATGGACCTTTTAGGGTACCTACCTCCTCGGACCATCCGACGTCAGGTACCCCAGCGATTCTCACCCCGTGCTGACTCGATGAAGTGAAAGTGAAAAGTGAAAGGACGTAACCTCTTCCTTACCGTTGGATGAGGTCAAAAGAACGGACCTCTTAGGGTCCCTGCCTCCTCGGACCACCCGACGGCAGATACCCCAGCGTGTCTCAGCCTGTACTGACTTCGCTGAATCGTCGTCGTCGTCGTCGTCGACGACGAAATAACTGATACGGTTTCGGAAACTGACACACTTAGTGTTATTTGACACCTTTTAAGACTTTCTCTACCCTTATAGTCTGGTGGACTGGACGGAGGACTCAATAGACATACGTCCAGTTCTTCGTTGTCAATCTTGACCTGACCTTGTCTGACCAAGGTTTAGTCCTTTCCTCATGCAGTTCCGACATATAACAGTAGGACGAATAAATTGAATATGTGTCTCATGTAGAACTCTTTAATACTTGACCTTCTTTGTGTTCGACCTTAGTTCTAACGGTCCTCTTTATAGTTATTGGAGTCTATACGTTTACTGTGGTAGGAATACCGTCTTTCACTTCTTCTTGATTTATCGGAGAACTACTTTCACTTTCTCCTCTCACTTTTTCAACCGAATTTTGAGTTGTAAGTCTTTTAATTCTAGTACCGTAGGCCAGGGTAGTGGAGTACCGTTTCTCTGCCCCTTTGTCACCTTTGTCACCGTCTGAAATAAAAGAACCCGAGGTTTTAGTGACGTCTACCACTGATGTCGGTACGTTAATTTTCTATAACGAGGGACCTTCTTTTCAATACTGGTTAGACCTGTCGTATAAATTTTCTTCTCTATAATGAAACGGTTGTTTCCAGGTAGATTAGTTTCGATACCAAAAAGGTCATTAGTACATACCTACACTCTTGACCTGATATTTCTTTCGACTCGTGACTTCTTAACTACGAAAACTTGACACTACAGCCTCTTTTGAGAACTCTCAGGGAACCTGACGTTCCTCTAGGTTGGTTAGTTAGGATTTCCTTTAGCCAGGACTTATAAGTGACCTTCCTGATTCCGACTTCGACTTTGAGGTTATGAAACCTGTAGACTACACTTCTTGACTGAGTAAGCTTTTTTGAGACTATGCCCCTTTCTAACTTTCGTCCTCCTCTTCCCCTACTGTCTCCTACTCTACCAACCTACCGTAGTGACTGAGTTACCTGTACTCAAACTCATTCGAGGCCTTCAACCACTACTTGTCTCTCCGAACCGCACGACTTCAGGTACCCCAGTGTTTCTCAGCTTATACTGACTCTCTGACGTGACTTGACTTGACTAATAAAACGGATCCTGACTAGTATCAGTCATTACATGGGTACCGATAGACGGTATACTGTCGTTTCAAAGTGACTTGTGGTTGGATAGAAGTTACGTTCTTTTTATGGATCCAACTGAAGTTTAATTCTTTTTATCCCTTTTCAAAGAGTCAAAAGAGGTACTCGGTTTCTCGTCTATTCCGATGGTAGATGGAGTATTCCCATCGTCCTATATCAGTGTCCGACAACACTGAGTCGGGTACTTGGTGTCACCCATAGAAAGGGAAAATCTGTTTTCCTTAAATAATTTAGAAAGTAATTAGACGGGAAGAAGGGACTGGTTTGATAATTGTATTGTTTCCTCGCTTCTATTTGGATCCTTACAGAAAGACCCAGTAATAGGATGAGGGAGGGGGTTTCAGTATAAAGAGTTACATTTAAACTTATTCTCTGTTCTTATTTTCAATTACAAAATTAAAGTTATACAATAGAGTTAGGAAGGTATATGTTTTATGATAGGTCATTGAATACCATAATGAAGAGTCTTGTGAACTTATGTCTTAGACGAAAGGAAAGTAAAAGTCATCCATTCACACTAAATGTGTTGTTATAAACAATGTTTGAGGCCCGAACTTAGTCGATCCTACTTTTTATCTTTTTTTTATACTATAAATGGGAGATAGTTTGTGTATTTACACACTAAAACGTTACCAAATATAGGACGTGATGACAAACTGTTCGAACTACAACTTGACGTAATTTATAATTAAATATATTACGTCATCAGTATATTTTGATCGTATTTTGTGTCGTCCCCTTTAACGTAAAAGAATGACAATTCTGATAACAATGTCAGAAGGTCATGGAGTACGACAGTAGGATGAATCATCTAACTACAAATAAAAGGGTCGTGTGTAACTGACGGTAGTTATCGTAATGATTGAACAACTGACGATACAACGGGAGGCTTCATCATTTAGAACGGTTAGCTCTTTCCCAGAAATCTAAGTTCTCTATGAACATTAGAGGACGGTACTTAAATTAGTTTTAAGTCGTTACTGCACATTTGATAACAAAGACCGTTTGTCAAATACAATTTGACTCCGTGTCGAAACGAGAACTAGGTATTGAGTAAAATACTACCTCCCGGTCCCTATTGAATTGAAATTTACAACAAAAATGTACACGTCAGACATAGTTACTTGTAGAGTCGAGAGGGGATTCACAGTGATCTCCTCCCATAAACGGTTTATCAGGGTAAATGGGAAAGGGGCTCAGTAAGGATCAAATGAGAAATTAGTAGAACAAGAACGGTATTTAGCATTTGACATTCGAACTTAGGTAAAAAGGTCTTATAGGTGTCGTAGTAAGATGTTTTGGATGTTGGTGGCTTTTGTAAAAAATTGCCAATAAAGGAAAAAAACAAAACCAAAGTTAGAACAGACGAGATAAGACGAGATAAGAACAGAGAGTTAGATCTAAGTGTAGGTATGTCGGTAGAGAGTGTTGAGGGTGTGGGAGGGGTCCCTAAACGGAGTCCGGAGGATGGGACCTTCGAGTAGACATCTGAAAGTCGAGTACTTGTTGTTCTTTTACAGTGAGTCTTCCTCTGTCAATGTTTCAACTGTCCTGTAGGCTACGACAGGATAAGAAGGTGGAAGAGCGTATGTAAGAAGACCGGTTTTCATTGGAAAGTACTGGAAGTGAAGAGAAAATCTTCATTAGAATTTCAGACCCCGAGGTAGGATTAAGTCTTGATTCAATTCTCCTTCGTATCTCTTGTCCATGTCTTTAGAAAAGTCTCGTTTCTCCAATTAAACTACAGAAACAAAATTTTGTATAAATACAACGCACCTATCCTTTCCTTTCGTAGTCCTTCCTTTAAGACCTTAATTCCTGTAACTTTCACATGTTAAGGAGTCCTTAACGGATTAAGGTGGGTCTACACCTTCCTAGTCTCAATGTAAGAGAGAAAAAGAGTTTCAAGTTGGAATTTAAAAGGTCTACTGATGTTATCCAGGATAAAGTCAAACGGATCTCCTTTTCTTTAGAGACGAGATAGGGTGGACAGTAAGTGTGAGAGCGGATCTCAAGACGTAACAAATTTCTAATGCATCAAACGACTGAGTAGGGTAAAGACGGTTACGGACTGACAGAGTGTCTTTGTAATCTACTACGTCTCGTCACTTAGACTCGGTGACACACGAGAACTCGTTTTCGTTTTAACATTCGTCGAGACAACACAGGGTGGAAAATACTGTGGTACCTGACATCGTGTGGTCCGAGGAGAAAGGTACCTTAAGAGGTCCGTTCTTATGACCTCACCCATCGGTAGGGGAAAAGGTCCCCTTGAAGGGCTGGGTCCCTAGTTTGGACCCAGAGGTCGTAACGTCCACCTACAAAATGGTGACTCGGTGGTCCCTTCGGTGTGAGATGTCTGACTGCAAACACCATCTGGGAAGGAAAGATTTTTGAGGAACCTGTACACCTATCAGTGAATATAGACGACGAGTTTTAATGATTATATTTACAAAGACACAACAAGTCTAAGTTTTTTACAATTTGATCTAATTTATAAAGACGTAAACGTCAACGGTAAAATAACGTAAGGAAAATATAATGTTTTAAGGGTTTTGTGGTTTTGAGAACAAATAACCTTTAGTAAACGATAGTAATAGGGGAGTTTTTCACCGAATAAAACTACAGTAAAGTTCGTTTCAGGAGACTCTATATTTTAACCTCAAATCTTTAAGCTTTAGGTGTCACCTTCAAAATTAGTAGATTTGGTTCCTTAGATCTCAACTGACTATTTAAAGGGTACTATCGGACACTTTTATATGATTAGTCTCCGGTGGGTGGACGAGTCGTCTGTAAGTCATTTATTATTACCTACTTCCAACTTTTCCACAACCAGATTCAACTGAGAGATCAAAATTTATTGGTGAAAGTTTTGACGTGGAATTTTTACAGTGCTCATATTTCTTATAAATACTCACTGTCCAGAGAAGTAGGGAAAGTTTGTTTACTAAATCCAGACTGTCTGTTATCACCCAGAGGTCATAAACCCAGACATAAAAGTTTGAGGTCACATTCTTATTCTTTTGTGGAATATATACGTAATGATGACAGTTAGTCTGCTAACTCAATTTTATATTTATTATTTTTATTAATGTACAAATAACCTTTTCTGATTTTATTTAGTTCTTTTTACTCAACCACTTTATTAAATTTACTTCCTTATTTCAATCTTTATGATTTTGATGTCTGTATCTGTTTACCTTTACGAAACACTCTCATCGTTGCTTCCTCACACTATCAATATCGTATAAGTGCGACGATAGGCTTAAGTCCCGACGTTGAGTATTCGTAATTGTCCTTTTCTTCAAACCCAATATCACGTCCTTTTAATGGATTAAAATAGAAATTATTTTGTGAACCTGTTAAATACTTTAATTCAATACTTTAGAAGAATAATTTTTATGGAATTCCCATGTAAATTCTTACTAATGTTATCAAGTCGGTTAAACGATATTTATGTTCATCTCGGAGGATGAAGTTTTGACCTTAAAAATCTCGGACACGACGAGATCATTTGGAGGAACTATCCCGAAGAAGTTTTAGTTCATTCCGGAGGTAAAGAAATAAGGTATCATTTAATAATATAAAAATTATTGTTTTCCTCTAAATCTGTACAAAAAAAAGGGGACTCTAGGGATTTTTACAATCATTTACTAAAATGATCTACACAATACACAGATAAGGTGTGTGTTTCTAACGCTATCTTTTATTGGTCGCATCCCGAAGGGACCTTCGAGGCACCATTTCTTAGACGGACGGTTGTGTCCTCAGTGCCCAACCTTGAGACTACACCCTTCTAGGGTGCACGACTCTTCGTTGATTCGGTGTTGATGACTCGGACACGAGATCTAGGGTCTTCGGTGTTGATGACTCGGTATTTATTTGTTTATTGTAATATACATATTTTATTGGTCGGATCATAATATATCCCCCTCTATCCCTTTATGTGTAATTTACGGATGACTAGTTGTCATTTTAGAAAATGAAAGAGAAGATCAGGGACAAAAGATTTAATTTTCTATAAGAACTACTAGAGACTACAAGATCTACTACTATGAAAAATCTCGTTATCTCAAAGAGAGTGGTATACTTTAAGTTGCAGATCTAATACGGTTAGTAGGGGAAAGACTGTAAGTTTATACTTGACACCTTCTTTAACAAAGGAGGTGTAACTGTGACTGACATGTTATGTTCATCACCGGAGGTGAAGACCATATTTTTTCTTCGTGTATACGCCTTGTAGATTGTTTCGTGATCATTGTTACAGATACAGTTTTCTAAATTCACGGATCTCTAATTCATAGGATGGTAATAAGTCTTCTCCGGATTTTGTACATACTTTTACTCATAATAATCCTTTTATCATAATAAATCCTTTAATCATAATAATCCTCATAATAAATCCTTTTTAGTTTTATTAATCCTTTATTTGAATGTCGTTAATAGTCGTGTCTTTTACCTTCCTCACGTTTCTTTGAGTAAACTTTTGTTGAGAATTATTAATCTGTTGTCGTAAGGGATTCGAATCTTTTATCTGACGAGTGTTTTTATCGTCTTGGGATTTTCTTAGGGTATTAGTTACAATAAAAAACCCGAGTTCTATGGTCAAAATCCTTGTCAATATTATTTATTAAATTCGTTAAAACCCCAGTATAGTCTTCTAAAAAAAATTTATCTCATTATATCACGACGATAATACTCCAGACTATCACCACGGTTGTCATAGAAGACTTTTGTTTTCTAACAGAGTAATTTACGTAAAGAGTCCTTGACGAAAGACTTTGGAGTCTTTTTTTAACATAACTATTTAGTGTGTAACACAAAGTATAATTTCGTGAGATGATGTGTATGTGTGTAGTGTAGTGTCTTTTACCTGAAGGGAACACCGAATCGACCATTTCTTAGGTGGACGTTACGTCCTCTGGACCCAAGTTAGGGACCCAACCCGTCTAGGGGATCTCTTCCCTTTTCGATGGGTGAGGTCATAAGACCGGACCTCTTAAGGTACATGACATATCAGGTACCCTACATACAAGAGTACAGAGAATAATGTCTGTCATCTTTTTACTACCTTAAAATTAATAATAAATTTTCCTGTAATACAAACAAAAGAAGATAAATAATTGATGACAATATAGGTCCTAAATGTATGAAATTGGAACGTATAAAAAAATTCTCTATAAAATTGGAACATATAAAATTTGAGAGACGGTATGCATGAAAACATTTCCATTTCTTTCTTCCTTTACACTCCAACTTTCAAATAATTTTACGAACATTTGTTTACAAAATGTAAGTCTTTCGATTCTAGTACCGTAGACCAGGGTAGTGAAGTACCGTTTATCTACCCCTTTGTCACCTTTGTCACCGTCTGAAATAAAACAAAACCCGAGGTTTTAGTGACGTCTACCACTGACGTCGGTACTTTAATTTTCTACGAATGAAGAACCTTCCTTTGAATACTGGTTGGATCTATCGTATAACTTTTCGTCTCTGTAATGAAACAGTTGTTTCCAGGTAGATCAGTTCCGATACCAAAAAGGTCACCAGTACATACTTACACTCTCAACCTAACACTTCCTTCGACTCACGGCTTCTTAACTACGAAAACTTGACACCACGACCTCTTCTGAGAGCTCTCAGGGAACCTGACGTTCCTCTAGGTTTGTCAGGTAGGATTTCCTCTAGTTACGACCCCCAAGTAACCTTCCTGACTACGATTTCGACTTTGAGGTCATGAAACCAGTGGAGTACACTTCTCAACTGAGAAACCTTTTCTGGGACTACGACCCTCCCTAACCCCCGTCCTCCTCTTCCCTTGTTGTCTCCTAATCTGCCGACCTACCGTAGTGGTTGAGCTACCTGTACTCAAACTCACTTGAGACCCTCAACTACTACCTGTCCCTCCGGACCGCACGACACTAAGTACCCCAGTGATTCTCAGCCTGTACTGACTCGTTGACTTGACTGACTGACTTGTTTACAATTTTCGAATCATTCCTTACTTTCAGTTCCTTTAGAGAAAAACACAGAATATTTTCTGTTTTTAATATATTTTAGAGTGTCTCGTATTATATTAAAATCTTGAATAAGTTCCTTTAAGTTCACTGTCGCATACTTACATTTATACGTAAGTTAACGAGTCAATACAAACTAAGAAACGTAGGGATACCTGATGTCGGACGGATCGAGGAGACAGGAACCTTAAGAGGTCTATTCTTATGTCCTCACCCAACGGTGTGGGAGGAGGTCCCCTAGAAGGACTGAGCCTTTAACTTGAAGTCAGAGGACGTAGAGGACGTAACCGTCTACCCGAGAAATCGTGATAGGGGTGGACCCTTCGGGTTTACATAGTTCGTAGTGTAATTTTTAGGTAGTTATAACCTGTCAAGGATTAAGATATGAGGTTAACCAGGTATAAAATTTGGTACTATGTAGTGACTTAATCAATTCATTGTACGATTAATTAATTAATTAGGATTTAAATTTTAGGTCTTTAATTTAATATCACTATGGACCTTCCTCGAAAATCTATATCGTTTCTAAATTGTCATTGTCAGTGGACTTCCTTTATATACAATTCTAAGTTGGACAATGTCGAGACTAACTACAAAAATTGGTAGTGTCGAATTTTATACATTTAGTTCCAGGTTACATTGGGTTTTCCCGACTACAGACGGCACTATTCAGTACTATTAAGTATTATTTAACTACATCTGTCTGCTCGTGTCACACACATACGAGTCAACGATTCAACATAAACTGAGATACTCTGGTGTACCTGATATCGGACGGTCCGAGGAGACAGGTACCTTAAGAGGTCCGTTCTTATGACCTCACCTAACGGTAAAGGAAGGGGTCCCCCAGAAGGACTGGGTCCCTAGTTTGGACGTAGAGGACACATAGGACGTAACCGTCCATCTAAGAAATGGTGACACAGGTCCCTTCGAAGTCTTCTCATGTCACGGTGGAGGGTTATATATTAGATGGTTACTTTTAAACTTGATTAACCCCTAACCATGTAGGTAAAGAGTTTACCTAGGTGTGAGAGTGTCCTAAGGTGATGAAGTATTTTAGTAGTTGTAGTGAATAACCTTAGGTCTTTGTACATTTGGTCAAACGCTCGTCTGTCAAGAGGTCGGTAGAGAGTCTCAAAAGAACGTCGTTCTGTGACGACAAGAAACAAATGTCTAATAGAAGAGTTCATACAAACCTAGGACTTGTCGGAACCTTCTACTTCTATCACAGAAAACCCTTGTTTTCGACTCAAACAAATGACGGGTATTCTTTTCTAATTTCTAGGTTCGAGTCCCAAAAGACAACATTGTGTTGAACGATACACACGTCTATTATGGAAACGAAGAACCACAGTGGCACACCCTAGTCCCTGAACCTCTTAACCTCATTTACGTCTAAGAGACAGTTGACGAGAAGGCCCTCATTATTTCGGAAAGCAGAGACAGTGTCCTTAGAACACCGAAGACGGTCGTAAGTACTTTGACAGTCAAGTCAAGTCAAGTCAGCGAGTCGGCACAGGCTGAGAAACACTGGAGCACTTAGCGTCGTGCGGTCCGGAGGGACAGGTAGTGGTTGAGGGCCTCAAGAGAGTCTGAGTGCAGGTAGCTCAGGCACTAGATAAAGACGAAATAACTGATACGGTTTCGGAGACTGACACACCGAGTGTTGTTTGACACCTTTTAAGAAGTTCTCTACCCTTATGGTCTGGTGGATTGGACGGAGAACTCTTTAGACATATGTCCAGTCCTTCGTTGTCAATCTTGACCTGTACCTTGTCTGACCAAGGTTTATGTTTTTCCTCATGCAGTTCCGACATATAACAGTGGGACGACTAAATTGAAGATACGTCTCATGTAGTACTCTTTACGACCCAACCTTCTTTGTGTTCGACCTTAGTTCTAAAGACCCTCTTTATAGTTATTAGAGTCTATACGTCTACTGTGGTGGGAATACCGTCTTTCACTTCTCCTCGATTTTTCGGAGAACTACTTTCACTTTCTCTCGCTTTTTCAACCGAATTTCGAGTTGTAAGTCTTTTGTTTCTAGTACCGTAGACCAGGGTAGTGCAGTACCCTTTATCTACCCCTTTGTCATCTTTGTCGTAGTCTGAAACAAAAAAACCCCGAGGTTTTAGTGACGTCTACCACTGACGACGGTACTTTAATTTTCTGCGAATGAGGAACCTTCCTTTCAATACTGGTTAGATCTATCATATAAGTTTTCGTCTCTGTAATGAAACGGCTGATTCCAGGCAGATCAGTTCCGATACCAAAAAGGACACCAGTGCATACCTACACTCTCAACCTGACACTTCTTCCGACTCGTGGTTTCTTAACTTCGAAAACTTGACACCACAACCTTTTCTGAGAACTCTCAGGGAACCTGACGTTCCTCTAGGTTGGTCAGGTAAGACTTCCTCTAGCTGGGACCCTAAAGAAGCCTTTCTTACTACGATTTCGACTTTGAGGTCATGAAACCGGTGGAGTACACTTTTCAACTGAGTAACCTTTTCTGAGATCACCCAGTTAAATGATCGAAGTTCATTCCATGTTAGAGTCTCAGGAGTGTCAAGAACTGTATCCAGACGAAATTTGGAAGGAATAAACCAACAGTTGGGGTAAGGTCTTGTCTTTTCGGATTTGAATAAAACATTTTTCAATTTTGACACGTTATGATAAATTAAATCACTAAACCTTTTTCTTTTTTCTTTTTTGCCCGGATCATTTAAATATGAGTTATTAAACATGAATGAAAGGATAAAACCATAGTGAAGGATTTTATTTTCAAACCGTCTCTTTTACAGTGACTTATTATTTTAATTGATTATGTTTTGTAATTTCTATTTTTTACGTGTTTTTAGAATCACTCTAGTATATAAATGAGGTTTAAAAAGTTAGAAAATGTGTTGATCTAGTTAAAGAAATAACGTATTAAAGTTTGAGTTTACACATGAAAAAGATTTGTAGTTCTTGTGTGTAAAGTCGAAATCTCTTCTTTTTTTCAATTTCAAGTAATTTGATTATATGTAGAAGTAGGACCATGTCTAAATTTCTTTACGGTTGTTCTTTACAATCTTAATTCTATTGTTTTAATCGTATTAAATCGTAAACGGCTAAATTTATTCGTAAAACTATTCTATTTTAAGAATTTCCGATACAGAATTCTTTTCCTTAGTTACGTTCATGTCCGATGAGTAAACATCTAACGACCAAACCCCTGAAATGACACTGTGTATGAATCCTTTCGTCAGTAATAATTTAGGCCAAAGACACAATTTAGTTATCAGTAACTATTTTACGGAAGTTTTCTTGTACATAGTAAAACACGTTAAAACTTTCACGATGAACGATATTACATTGTCTTACGAATTGGAAAAACCTTCTTTTGGACTCATGTAATAACAGGTATATTATTGTCCTTACCGTTAGTAATTTGACATAAAGATCCTCGGGTTTGGATAAAAAAGGGTAACTGTCAAGTTATAGTTGTGTTAATGAAACGAAACCTCTTTTATTTTCAACAGAAGTCTTACAGTTTCGGACCTTTATCAATTAGAGATTTCCGTTTCCAAAAAAGGAAGTTCTGAATTGAAGTCCTAATCAAACCTCGTAAAATTCCTTAAGAGACGCCGTACTGTGTCTGTCTGTGTGTGTGTATGTCTGTGTACGTGTGCATGTATATATCCCTTTCCGAGAGTAAATATCTTGACCTAAATGATCAATTTGTATGATTATTAGTTTCTGTATTTAATATACTTGTGTATCGACTTTCCATAATCCGAAATATAATTATTGATAAACTCATGTATCCACGATATCCTACTTTGTTTTCTCATTTCTTTTTAGACTTTAAAAATTAGTATGACCAAATTTTCAAACATAAAAAAACACACGACCTTTGACCAAAAACCTCATTTTCTTTTGTATAGGTTTCTTTAAATTTGTGTTAGTTATGTAGTGAGGAAAATACACACTTATATATTTATAGGTTTATACACATATATTTATACATATTTTAATACACATACGTATGTGTATTAACACTCCAAATTATATATTTTAGTTAACTTCTTCCCTCTGAATCTTTTTATAATCGGACTCAAAATAGTGTTCTTCGAGTTCTTTTTAATACGATTTTTGTGCATGAATTCCAATTGGAAAAGAAAAGGTACAATAAAACTGTGACTCGCAAACATTGGATTTATGTGTCTGGGAACTAGGAAAATCAAATCCTTAGGATTACCTAAAAAAAAAATAGGGTAAACGAGTTTAAATAAATTTTCGTTTTACGTCCACTTATGTTATGTCTCCACTACACTTTTGTTAGCTGTTTGGTGGAACCTTTTCGTTTCAAAAGGAGTCAGAGTTTCATATTTCAAACTATTAATCGATCTGATCTTTATAAGTTCTTAATAATAAAGGACAGAAGTTGGTCCTCAATAGGTTAGTCAGGATCGATCCTCGTACGTACGGACGAGTCAGTACAGGCTGAGACGTTGGGATACTTGACGTCGGACGGTCCGAGGAGACAAGTATCTTAATAGGTCTGTTCTTATGACCTCACCCACCGGTAAAGGAGACGGTCCCCTATAAGGGTTGAGTTCCTGTCTTGAATGTAGACGTAACCGTCCGTCTAAGAAATGGTGACTCGGTGGATCCTTCCGGGGATCGATCTTCTCTTTCTCGATTATCTAGGTACTTTATATTCCTACTGTTAAAATTTTTCCGTTACACTATATTGTATAAACCATACTCCGAAACTACAGATTTTCTGTCTTCACCTAGACTTGGACTCGAGACCGTGAGTAATAGACACACTCGACATTCAATGAATTGAAGCGACTCGAAGTCCCCCTCTTTTCTTTGTTAAATCTTAGTTTTGACGGAGAACCGGAAACACGATAATCCTTCAACAGTCCGATCCTCATCCTCCGTAGTAAGTATAATTTCCCTTTTATTTAAAAATTTGACATCGATTGTCTCTTACCCTATTCTCTTCCGATTGAAAGAGTTTTAGAACCGGTCAAAAGACTACACGGACCCACTATGGTTCATATCTACATATCTACTGACATAGAAGTTGTTCTTGTATTTACGTAAACCCTTTTACATTCACAATCAGGTCTCAGAACAATCTCCTTCATTCACTCTAATAAGACCGACTATTGTAGTTTTGTAAATTAAAGTTTTTCGGGGTAAGCTCCAATGGACTTTCTTTCTCTTTGTTCTACACTTCCTTACTCCGGTGTCCAACCTTTCCCGTTAAACACTTCTCAAACCTCGGATGTTTAATTCTACAGGGTATTCTTTAGACCTTATTACCAGGTTTCGGGAAATCTTTGTCACAACAGTTTATAAGTTAAAATTCTCCTGTAGGATTCAAAAGACGTTATATTTGGAAGAAGTTTTACCTCTGCGTACATTCTTAATTTCTAAAATTTTAATTTTTTTATTTTTTATTTTTTTTATTCTTTGTTTTACCTCTATCGAAGTAAAACATTTTCATGGGGGTACCTGGACGACCAGCTAAAACAGTATGAGGTAGTCGGGTGAATCTTTAAGTTTGTGTGGACACCTCTTGTCAAGACTCGCTCGGGTCTGTATATGTCTAGTCACGAGCGGACGTACGAACGTGGGGGAAAAACCCCATAGGACAGGGTCTCGAAAGAGTGCACGGAGACTTCGATAAGTATGTTCATGTTGGGCCGAGTCCTCTGTGCCGGTCCACTTGGAAGTCGGTGCCCCGCACCACCCCCACCCCCCACCAACCGTTCTCTACCGTTTATCGACAAGTCGGAGGACGGGTACCTCCCTCCATAAGGTGCACCAAGAGTCCCTCCGAAGACACTCTATGTCTGAAGTGACGAGAGTTGTCACTGTGGTCACCGTGTGGAGTGTGTCGAAAAGGAGGGACGGACGGAACATGGAGAGAGAAGAAACACCGAGAACGATGGATCCTTGTGGAAGGGTTATCTGAGGGTTCCGGAGTGGGTAGGTACTGAGACGAAAGTTGACTGAGGTGTGTCTAAGAGACCCCTTTGTCAAAAGTACCTGTGTATCTCCCCTTCTGCCTTTCTCCGACTCTAGGGATGAACTCGGTCACGTCTCTCCTCTCCCGGTGGTCCGATCCCCTTCTCTCTTACGGGTTTTCATTGTTCCTGAGATTCGCCGCAGAACTCCCCGGGGACTGTTCTTTCCCACCTTTCCCACTGTTCTAAACTCAACTAGACTAAATATAGAGTTCACTGGCCGGTTGGAATTGATTGAAGATCAATGTATCATCCGTGTTTATTCACCCCTTTTTTACTTAAATTATGTCAACTACCGTTTGTATAACGTAAGACTTGGTCAAATAACGACAGTGTAGAAACCAAAATCTAAGACGACTAGACAATAGTCCAGATTGAAAATCACTCTATAAGTAATTAATCTTCCATATAAAACTTAGAGTCCCGGTAAGATACTCAACCCCTGTTAGAGTAGATAGAAAGTTTCGAATAAAGGACTTTGAGGGCAAGTACATGATATAAATTCTGTTTAATAATGAATACATATGGAACATAGAACTGTTAGGAACCTTATCAGAAATAATAGTAGACGAAAAATGGGGATTTGAATCCTGAGAAAGATCCAGACGGACTTTATGCTCCTCTGATGAAGTTATGTCCTCTACACTTAAACCAGGGACCAAGTTCTTCTAGGGCACTTTTTCTCTTACCGATGGGTGAGGTCATAAGACCTCTTGAGGTACCTGTCACCTCGGACCGTCAGATGTCAGGTACCTCAGTGTTTGTCAGCTGTACTGACTCGTTGATTGTGAAAGTCCGTCACCGGTGTTTTTAAAGGGTTTGGTATGGCCTTACATTACTGATACAAAGTACTATCAGTGGATGGAGAACCATACCAATGACAATGAAAACGAAAGAGAGTAGAATGTCCTGTTGTAAATTAAACGTAAGTGGAAAACGAATGTATATACTATAGAGAAGTCGTATCTCGAGTTCAAATTTTCACTAGTCGAAAAACAGAAGTAAGTATACGGCCCAGTTAAAAAAAGATTCCTCCCACAACGATGGTCAGAAAGAATAACCGAGGGTTAAAGGATACACGGGGTAAGGTGTTTGTTGGTAAAGTATGTAGGATAAGACTCCGAAGTAAAATTGGGAACAAGGAATTTATTTATGGATGGACAGTGTTGTAAAACGAAAGTGAGTCTAAGAGGATAGAGGAGATTAAATATCTTATTTGTATGTGTGGTAAAACGTGACTTGTAGAGGTCGTCTTCGGACAAAATTTCACATTATCATCGTAGGGTAAAATAAAGAGTTTAAAAGGACTAAACCCTCCTATTTGATATATCAACGGAATAAGCTACGTCGAAGGTACGAAACGACGAAATGGGAGAGTAGACATGAAGTGGACAAGGATGTGACGGAACGTATAATATGTAGGTGATAACGTCTTATATATCGTAAAAATTTCACTCCCTTTAACAGGACATTTTACTACATTGTATTAGTCAAACGAGCCCCGTATGTCTTTCTGAAAGGACACTGGTTGTAATATTTACAGACTCGCGATAATTCAGACTTTTCGCCTGTGTTTGGTCTTACCCACCCTTCTCTCTAACGTAAACCGTGTGGAAGTTTTTGTAGTAAAGTCCTTCTTTTTAAGTTAAGTTAAAAGTCTTACTCACCAATTTGGTTAGGTACTGTCCAGATATATTAGTTATAGATGACGGTGAATGGAACCGTCGTAAGGACCTCTCTAGTAAAAGGTTTTAACAGGAGAAGAGTCGGTGAAAGGTAACACAAAATACATTTAATAAAACCGAAGAGATGACATAGGGTGAAAAAAAAAAAAAACGGAGATAACGTTATTTCTTGAATTGGTCGTATAACATAATGTATACTTTCTTATCTATAAAAGTTTAGGGACATACGTAAAGTAAAGAAACTCATCAGTCAAAATTTTGACAAAAGTTTAAATATTCTCTATCAAGTTTTATAAAAGATAAAAGTCACAAGAACGTCTATTAGGATTGGGTTGTGAGTGTGGCTCACAAAGATAGAGACAATAGATGGGGTGAAAATGTTTAACGGTAGGTTCCAGGACGGGATGGTGTCGTCCTCGTTCAAAACTGGAAAAGGACCACCGAGTCTGTCATTTCTTAGAGGGGCGTTATGTCCTCTGTCCTCAAGTTAGGGACCCAGCTCTTCTAGGGGACCTTTTCCCTTACCGATGGGATGAGGTCATAAGAATGGACCTTTTGAGGTACCTACCCCCTCGGACCATCCGATGTCAGGTACCTCAGTGTTTCTCATTTGTACTGACTCGCTGATTGTGGAAGTGAAAAAAAAAAGAAACTTTCTTAATCATAAAAAGCAGTCGGTCTCGAAACCGTCATCTGTATCAGTGACCAATTCCTTGACAACCATAAGAGAGACTATTCAAGGAAACAGTTTCATATTCGTTGGCACTCTTACCCCCTTACTCTATCCCTCAAACCCTAACTGTGTATGTCAAACGATATAAATTTTACGTATTGGTTGTTTCAAGATGACATATTGTGTCTCTTGAGACAAATTACAATACACCGTCGGACCTACCCTTCCCTCAAACTCCTTCTTACCTATGTACGTATACACATCGACTCAGGGAAATGACAGATGGACTTTGACAGTGTTGTAACAATTAACCGATATATGGTTATATTTTATTTTACAAAATTTTTTACATTTATGTTTTTTTTTTTTTTTTTCTATTCGTGGGAATTCAACCCGGATGATTTCTCTTTACCTAGCCCTTGACGAAATGAAGAGGTGAATTTGTGGGGAGTAATGGGACTTCGAAGGGTAACGAATTCTTGTTTTAGATTTGGATCTTGGGACCGATTGTTCAGACCGCACCAGAGACGGTGGACAGAGGAGTCGGGGTAGAGTCTGTGAGAGACACCGTAACCGGCGGTACAGGGTCCATACGACCGGAGGAAAGACAACGACTTTCTTGTACGACGAGGGAAAGGAAGGAGACGGGTCTTCTGTCCAGATTGTCCGGAAGTCCATTGTCTGAGGGAACGTACAAAATCAAGAATCGAGTGCCTTGTAGAGAGGGTTTCTCCGGAGGGGACTAATGTGGTATATGTTTAAGGAGATCAAACAAAGGGAACAACGGGGGAATAATCTCTCAAGAATAGTCTCACTTACAAGAATATTTTAACGAGTGAATCAACAGACATGGGTGATCCTGACACAGATACAAGGAAATGAGGTTGTAGGGGTCACAGATCGTGTATTACCTACTAGTTACTTACAAACAAAGTACTTACTGTCGTGATTTGTTCTGACTAGGTCCTTCAAAAAAAGAGGACCATAGTAAAACGGACGGAGGTAAAGACGATCATAGATCGTTGAGAGGTCGTTCAATAGTGAGGGGTGTTTTAGAACCGGAATCAACGACCCTCGTTCCTTACTTTCGTCGGTTGGAGACTAGGTACCCTCCTCCCCCTCCAGATTCCCCTCCTTTCTCCGTCGGACCTCCTTACTTTTCTTTCGTCTGCTGAAAAAAAAATTACGAATACAGTTTACCTAGCGGTCTATTTATCTGGTTATCATGAAGTATTCTTTTCGTCTGAAAGAAAGACTTTACGGGAATTATCGGATAGAGACCAACTCTTAATAAGTATCATTTTTCTTTTGACCGTAGATATTCGGTACTTATTACTATGTACACGAAATAGTGTATATTTTATCTAGACGAATTATTGAACTTACGAAGTGGTACCCTCTACTGAGGATGCGAATAATGTATGTACAGAGGTAGATAATAAGACCCATTTTTCACGTTCAGGTAACTTCCTTCTATCCTGGTCACCTAAACTATGTTTAAGGGGTATGGAAAGAAACAAGGTAGACTCGGCTCATCTAGAGACTAAATACTCTTAGACGAACCTTTTAGGTCACTACATACAATTGAGTCAACACTTAATCTTAAGGTACCCCTCAAATTATGATCGTAGATTTTTAAGTCACCACTCCCTCTTTCCTTCTCAGACGGTTCCACAAAGAAAAAGAAAAAGAAAAAGGATAATAAATCAGGACCGGACCCACCGAGTCACCATTTCCCCGAAGAGTCCACTGTGTTACCATTTCTTAGAGGACGATCACGTCCTCTACGTCCTCAGTGTCCTAGTTAGGGACTCAACCCTTCTAGGAACCTTCCTCCTTTACCGTTGGTTGAGGTCATACGAACGGACTTTTAGGGTACCTGCCTCCTCGGACTACTCGAAACGTAGGTACCCAACGTTTCTTAGTCTGTACTGACTCGCTTCTTTGTTCTTGTTGTTGTTTCTCCTTCATTTGTGTATTGGTTTCTCAAAGTCCACTATGGTCGAGGTCACCTAACTTCTAACTGAGGGTTTTCTGTTCAGATGTAGGACCGAGATCTTTGGACAACAGGACCAGTAGAGTCCGATGGTATTTAGTGGTGTCTGACTCACCAAATTTGTTGTCTGTAAAGATCGGACCCCCGATCTTTAGTGACTTCTTCCACGGTCGTCTAAGTCAAGGACTCCTTTTGGGAGAAAGCCTAAACTTCTACCGACGGAAGAAAGACACAGAAGCGTACCGTTTCTTTCTTTCTACCTCATTCAAAGACCGTAGAGTCGAATGTTCCCGTGATTTGGATAGTCTCAGAGGTCAGAGACGGAGTAGATTCGAATTAGTGGAGGGTTTCCGGGACAGAGGGTACGTTTGTAGTAGTGTAATCTCCAATTCTAAAGTTGTATATTTGACCCCTCCACCCCCTGTGCTAAGTCGAGTGTCTCGGACACTTACATTTGAATATGTCTTTTTTCCAGAAACATCTATAATTCCTAGAACTCTTATCTAGGAGGTCCTAATGGGTTCACAATCAGCGAATCCACACAGGTTGAGAAACACTGGGGTACCTGACATCGGGTGGTCCGAGAAGATAGGTACCCTAAGAAGTCCGTTCTTATGGCCTCACCCAACGGTAAAGAAAGAGATTAATGGGTCCACCTGAGATTTTGGTTACTGACAATAAACGTATTATCTTTACACCCCCCCTAAGTCGTGTACCTCCTTTTTTTGTCCTTTTGTGTCTCCGTCTCTCACCTCAATGTGTCAGGGTTCCGTTCCCTCGGACGTCGGTTGTCTCGATCCTCTCCTTTCTGTCTAAGAGAGAATCTCGACAGTCTCCGTCGTGTCGGGACGACTGCGGAACTGAAACCTGAAGACCGTCAGACTCGACACTCTGTTACTTAAAGACAAAATTCGGTTCTTTTTTTATTCGGTTACGAGTTTAAGATCGGGATAGGTTAATTTAGTTATAGAAGACCTTCACTTCAGGACCGTGACGACACCAAATTTCGGGGACTCCGTCATTGAGACGTACATTAGTTCCAACTCTTGGAGTTTGGGTCTCTCAAAGGGGAAGATCCCAATAATGGTAAAATTGGTCCCAAGGAAATAGGACTTTCCGGTTTTTATAAAAACTGGAAGACTTTTTACTTAAAACAACAAGGCAGTGAGTCAGTACAGGTCAAGAAACACTGGGGTACATGACGTCGTACGGTCCGAAGGGACAGGAAGTGATAGAGGGACCCAAACAAGTTTGGGTACAGAAAACCCATTTACTACGGTAGGTTGGTAGAGTAAGAGACAGTGGAGGAAGAGGAGGACGGGAGTTAGAAAGGGTTGTAGTCCCAGAAAAGGTCACTCAGTCGAGAAGTGTAGTCCACCGGTTTCATAACCTCGAAATCGAAGTCGTACTTACAGACCACCGTCTAATGAACATGGTCACTTACACAACCTTTACCTCACCACTGTTATGTATAATCTATGAAGACATAGGTAATTTTAGACAACAGTAAAGATAATACTGACCTTTTATTAAAAAATTTTCTTTCAACTTTTACACGACTTCCCACAATACTTTGTCGTTTCGTAAAAATAAAGACCTATAACGTAATTTTATTACTAAGATAGTTTTTAATCCGACATTTCATTGGAGGTTTCCGACTCATAAAATGAAGAAAATACGATATTTAAGGATATCAAAAAGAAAGGGTTAGATAGTGGGACTAGTTGTCGCTTATTTAGGTGATATGGTTCACTTGATTTCTTCGTTTTGTTATTATCAGAATGTCCCTTTTTCTCTATCAAGTAGGTTGGGGTTAGGAAGGTAACATTGAACGGTAGTCTTCCGTCCCGTCTTCCAGTGAAGAAGTAGAGATAAAGAGTTCTTTTCTTAATCAGTATGTATAACAATTTAACCGAAGTAGGGGTTTCTTATTTACTCTCTACTTGACGTGACTTGTTTCCCTGTAGTGATGTGAGTCTTCCGGTAAACGAACGTTGTCCTTTAGTTACATTTCGTCAGCATGTTGTAGCGTACTGTAATTTACAGATATTAGTGAAATAAGACGAATTGAGCATGTCTACACAAGACGGTCGCAAGAGGGAGATATTAGTGAGACATCCTTTTGAGTAGAGGAAAGTGTTGGTGTCCCTAGTGAATATTTGATTATCGAGAGTTTAGGCGTAGAGATAGGGCCTGTAGGGAAGATTCGGGGTCTCCGGTATACTACGTCACCGATTACTACGTATGTATGTGTCCGAAATCTCAGTCTGACAGACACAAGTTGGGGGTCTGTGGCGAATAACCAGTTTAATAAATAGAAGTTCTTCGGAGTGAAAGTGGTAGAAATTTACCTCTTTTTACGCACGACGAGCCACGACAATTATGTCTGAACTCTTTACAACATAAATGATATTAATAACTCCTCTCCATCCTCTATACGTAAGTTAAGGACCCATCCCTTCTAATCGACCTCATCCTTACCGTTGGGTGAGGTCATAAGGACGGACCCTTTAGGATACCTCTCTCCTCTGATCTCTCGATGTCGTGTACCCTAGTGTTTCTCAACCTGTGTTGACTCGTGCACGCATGTGTGTGTGTGTGTGTACGGATAGGTACGTCTACAAGGTCCTTATGGAATTTTTGTTTCGACAGTTTTCCACTTAAGTAATAAAAAGGGTTTATGTACTAAGTAGAGATACTCGAGATGGCATAACTTATTTTAGTAGTAGGATGGTTAATACGCCGGGGGTGTCTTAGGAAAACGATAAGAAGGAAGAGGGAATGAAGGGTGAATGAACCCGTGTAGGACGACCCAGAGATGTCACTGAGTGATTAGGTAGAAGTAGGTAGGGGTAACTGTCCTGGACTCAAGTTCCGTAACAGTGAAGACACTGATGTTCAAGGATATTCCTCAAAGGATCCAAGGTTAGAGAACGGGAGTATAGTGACGGACTACAAGAGGTCGTTGTGTCTAGGTTTGATCTTTATTGACAAGGTAGGAGAGTTTACGAAATGTACTGTACAGTAAGTTTCTGAAAGTTTTAGTTCAGGGTTGGGTGGATAGGTCGGAATAGATGGGATATCAGAAGATTCCTCTTAGAGTCAGAGATGATTGTTCTCAGTGGGTGAGGGTGCCCGTAAGACTCCCTTTATGTTAAGGGGTCGGTGACTGACATTGAGACAGGGAGTTTGTTTGTCCTGTCTAACGTTTACTCTTGTTCCAATGATATATTTATAAAATATATATATATATATATATATTAGAATTACACTAAGATTAAATACAGAAAATCTCTTTTAACAAATTTGAAATCGTGAAATATTAATCGAAATTTTCCTAATGATCTAGAAATAGAATATAAGTTAGAATTGATCGAAACCCCCCTGATGTAATACCTGTTCATTATGATCGGTTGTTGGATTTTAAGTTTAATTCGGGTTTTCAAGCAAAACTGTGGAAAATCTTATGAGAAAAGAAAATTGGGTGAAGGGTTTCGTGGAATATGATATTATGAACTGGAGAGTCGAGAACCTTTGGTTCATATACCACAAGGGACACGGAGAATTCGGAATAAACGGGAAGGAGTAGGAATGAACCCGAAGGGACCACTGAGTCACCATTTTTTTAAGTGGATAGTTATCTCCTCTGGGTCCTCAGAGTCCAAGCTAGGAACCGAGTCCTTCTAGGGGATCTCCTCCTTTACCGTTGGGTGAGGTTATAAGATACATAAGATACATATGAAGTCATAAGGTCATAAGACAGGTACCCTTTAGGGTACCTGTCTTCTCGGGTCGTCCGATGTCAGGTACCCCAGTGTTTCTCAGCTTGTGCACGTGTGTATACGTAGGGATGAATAAGTACGAAAGAGTAGGAGGGTGAGTCGAATTAATCATAGTAGAGAAACTTACAAAAGGAAAATAGTTTACATTATAATAATAAATAAATTGTGACGTTTAGATGAAATCGATAAGTCATTCCGATGTAAAATTACCCGTCGACGTACGAACGTAACTTATGGTTAATGTCGAGTCAAGACATTGTTAAGCCAGTTGTCGACACTCCTAGTGTCCGGGACGGAAGACGACCAGGAGAAGAAACTCCACAGACGGTTGTCCCCGTCCAAAATAAGGGATGGTACGTCTTCGTGTCTTTCACCAAGGAATACCACACAAATGAACAGAAAGTACGAAAAAACCCACGTAAACTATAATTTTACACTTAAATTATATTTGTTTAAATAACTAAAAAGATATACCCAAAATTAAAAAGGTAAAACGAATTCTTTGGGAAGTAATCGGACTCCATTATTTTTATGATAAGATATAATAGAAGACTTTCGAGAAACAAAAAAAGGAAAGTGTGTATAGAATATAAGTGACACTTAATGAAAAACACAAACCATATCGTTGATAATTTTTTGTTATTACTAAAAATTATGGTAATTACTATCGTTGTTTTTATAGTTTATATAGATTATCATTTAGAATGTTTTACACGGGTTCTAGAGATGTCCTTTGGATATTTTGAAACAACTCTCTTTACTTTCTTTAGTTTTATTTATTACCCTAGGTACCTAAAATCCTAATTCTTTGATTGATTACAATTCTACGGTTAACTACGAAAGTTTAACACTACGACCTCTTCTGAGAACTCTCAAGGAACCTGTGATGTTCCTCTAGTTTGGTCAGTTAGGATTTCCTTTAGTCAGGACTCATAAGTAACCTTCCTGATTACGACTTCGACTTTGAGGTTATGAAACCGGTGGACTACACTTCTTGACTGAGTAACCTTTCCTGGGACTACGACCCTTTATAACTTCCGTCCTCCTCTTCCCCTGCTGTCTCCTACTTTACGTAACTACCGTAACTGAGCTACCTGTACTCAAACTCGTTCGAGACATTCTACCACTACTTGTCCTTCCGACCCGTACGACCTTAGGTATCCTAGTGTTTGTCAGTCTGTGTTGACTTACTGACTTGACTTGACTTGACTTGACCTGTGAAGTTTCTTTAGTTTAGTCAGTTACGATTTCCTTTAGTTGGGACTTATAAGTGACCTTCCTGACTACGACTTCGACTTCGAGGTTATGGAACCGACGAACTACCTTTCTCGGTTGAGTAACCTTTTCTGGGACAACGACTCTTTCTGACTTCGTTTTCCGTTACCCCCTACCGTCTCCTACTCTACCAATCTATCGTAGTTGTTGAGTTACCTGTACTTAAACTCGTTTGAGGTCCTCTATCACCTCCTGTCTCCTCGGACCGTGTTCCGTTAGGTATCCTAGTGTCTCAATCTATTCTGGTTCGTTGACTTGTTACAAAGGAACACATCACGAGTCAACGAGTCAACACAGACTGAGAAACACTGGGGTACCTGACATCGGACGGTCCGAAGAGACAGGTACTCCTAAGAGGTCCGTTCATATGACCTTACCCAACGGTACGAGAGGAGGTCACCTAGAAGGGTTGGGTCCCTAGTTTGGGTCCAGAGGGTGTAACACCCGTCTAAGAAATGGTAGACTCGGTGGTCCTTTCGGGTTCTTATGACCTCACCCGTCGGTTAAGGAAGAGATCCCCTAGAAGGGTTGTCTCCTTAGTTTGGTCCCAGAGAACGTAGAGTTCTCTTAAGAAATGGTGGTCCCTTTTAAGTTTTATCAATTTCATTTTTAGAGTCTAGGTCGGATGTTACTTCGTCAAAGTTTAATTTTGTTGTTTCTTCGTTGAAAATAAGGGGACCGGTTTTGAAGGAACGTGACATTTCCTTTAAAAGGTAACTAAAATTTACTTCGTTAGAGACAACTTTAATAAGAAACATTATCAAATTTATGTAAAATTTCCAATTTTATTTTGTATAATGACTGTTCACTTATCGTAGTTGGAGTAGTCCTATCTATCTCTTCTTTAATCTTGGACTTCACGCATTTAACTATCTATCTATGAATCTATACTTGTGTATCTATATTTATCCACTCTCGATCTCCTTAGGGAACTTATCGTTCCTCAAGTTTGGTCAGTTAGGATTTCCTTTAGTTGGGACTTATAAGTAACCTTCCTGACTACGACTTCGACTTCGAGATTATGAAACTGGTGGACTACACTTCTCGACTGAATGACCTTTTCTGGGACTACTACCCATTCTAACTCCCGTCCTCTTCCTCCACTGTCTCCTACTCTACCAACCTATCGTAGTGACTCAATTACCTGTACTCGAACTCGCTTAAGACCCTCACTTCCGGTCCCTTCGTACCACACGACGTCAAGTTCTCTAGTGTTTATCGACCTGTGTTGGATTACTGACTTGTTACTGTTGTTCTAACTACTGTCTATCTATTTATAAATGATTGGTAAAAATCAACCAAAATTTTTTTAAAGTAGTATAAATAAAGAGTCAACTAGGAGGCTAAACTTTCCCTGAACACGAGGATCGTCTATGTTTTCATCGTCGGACTTTAGATAGACTTGATGGGGCCGGTTCAATTAACGGGATCGAGTCCCGATATAGGATCTCTTTCTTCGTAGAAAGAAGATTAAGTGTAGTTTCGATCATCATCTAAAGTTTTTGACCTCGCAGATACAGTAAAAACCATGTTTTAGTTTCGATACCGTATTGTAGACTATACACTATTGGAGAATATAACTCTCCTTTATAAGTAAATACTCACGTATCAACGAGTCTCCTTTAGACTTTCTTTACGGAGGAGGGTACCTCGAGTATAAGATCACTCTTCTCTGTCTAAGATTAATCCTGAGACACTTTACGTCACGAATCAACGAGTCAGTACAGACTGAGAAACGTTGAGGTACCTGACGTCGGACGGTCCGAGGAGACGGAAACCCCTAGGAGGTTCGTTCTTATGACCTCACCCAACGGTACGGGAGGAGGTCCTCTAGAAGGGTTGGTCCCTAACTGGGTCCCTAGTTTGGGTCCAGAGGGTGTAACGTCCACCTAAGAAATGACTGCCTCAGTGGTCCCTTCGGGTCTATCCTGAGATTTATATTATTTAATTATTTTGTATTTCGTTACTCTTTTGTGTTTCGTCGTCTTCTTTACAATTCCTCTTTATATATTCCTTGATATATTTACTATACTTTTCTTTTTCATTTCGTTCCTTTTCCCTATTTCTTATACCCCTTCGACCCCTTCCGTAATGTTAAAATCTCTCACACCGGTAGATTCTGTCGTAAACCCATTCTTGGATTTCCTTTACCTCTTACTCAGTACGTGAACAGACCCCTTTTTTCACCAGGTCCATCTATCACCTCGTCCACGTTTGCAGGACTCCGTCCTTATACGGACTACTCAACCTCTTAATCATGATGGTCTAAGTCACAAGTGAGTAACGTTTTCACAATCAGTGAGTTAACACAGGTTAAGAAACGTTGGGGTACCTGACATCGGGTGTTCCAAGGAAACAGGTACCTTAAGAGGTCCGTTCTTATGATCTCACTCATCGGTGAGGGAAGAGGTCCCCTAGAAGAACTGGACCCCTAGCTTGGGACCAGAGGACGTGACCCCGTCTAAGAAATCGTAGGCTCAGTGACCCCTTCGTGGTCATTGATGGTCTATGAGGGTATACTTCACTTCACTTCACTTCACTTCACTTCACTTCACTTCACTTCACTTCACTTCACTTCACTTCACTTTACTTCAGCGAGTCAGGACAGGTTAAAGAACACTGGGGTACCTGACATAGGACGGTCCGAGGAGACAGGTACCCTAATAGGTCCGTTCTTATGATCTTACCCAATGGTAAAGGAAGAGATCCCGTAGAAGGGTTGGGTCCCTAGCTTAGGTCCAGAGGGTATGACGTCCGTCTGATGGTAGACTCGGTGGTCCCTTCAGGGTATGTGTATATATATATCGTGAATTAATACGTTCCGTCGTACGATCAGTAAAATGTATCTTTATGGATCAATCAGAAGTATCGTTAGGATACTATGTCCCTGATGACAATAGGGGTAAAATGTCTACTCATTTAACTCCGTTTCCAACGATCTATTAAACGAGTTCTAGTGTTTTGATAGTCACTTTTTAAGTTTGGGTCCGTCAAACCGGGGTACCGATTCCGGATCTCGGCAAGATGACATCATATAGATCATTAAATCACTAAAATTAGTAGTCACCTAAGGCTAATACTGATATAGATATAAATTTTTTATCTTTCTTCTTTTTTAAAGTTCTTAGGTCACTTCAATCAGTTGGATTACCTGGTTGGATCTTTTAGGTTTAGATTGTCTTATCAATAGGTAAGTGGTCAAGGAGATACTATTCGTACCGAGGAACTTGTCGTATTCCAAAAGAGTCGCCAAGTTCGGAATATTTACTACGTTTTAATCTTTCTTCTGTGGAATTGTTTAGTGACTTAAAACTAATACCACTGAATCCCTTTCGATTTAATTAACGGATGAAATTTTTTAGGACCCTTCCTTTACCGTTGGGTGAGGTCACAAGAACGGACCCTTTAGGATACCTGTCTCCACAGACCATATCAGGTACCCCAGCTTTTTCTCAGTCTGTGCTGAATCGTTGATTTGTTGTTGAATTTTTTTTTTTATCCACTTATTGTATTAGCGATTATCCTTAAGATGTTGGTCTAAAAGATTCGTACTTAGTGTCGAAGTAATGTATAATACAGCGTTCTTTACACCCATCATTATCATGGGTGAAACGTCCCCGAAATACTAATACAATCGTCACAGACAATATCCTTTCCGTACTCTGTTCAAATCAATGTCATAATGAAATCACCGTCACATCAGACAATACAATCGTTCTCTGTTGTCACCCTCCGACGTACCTAACCTTAGGGTCTAATTGGTGAAAGGTCGAAACCCTGAGTACGTTAAATGAAATGGAGAGTAAAAGAGTCAAAGAGTAGACATTTTGCCCTTATTATCATGGTTACTGAAGTCTCACAACAAACTTCCTAATTTACTTAATGATATACATTCTACAAATCTGGTCGTGGACCAGGTATTATTCATAATATTAAAACGACTATCATTTTAATAGTAGCACACAGTAAATCTAAATAATTCCTTCAGTAAATAAAGGAGAAGGTAAAACCAAGTTTTTCTGTACTAGTTTGACACTTTAGGGAAATTTACAAAAAGAAATATTAAACGAAGGGACAGTGAATCTCGTACAAGTTGTTTAATTTTTCTTATGTTCAAATCCGGAAAATGAATTTTGTCAGTTTTACAACTGAAGACACGACTTAATAAATCGGTGAAAGGACATTTGACAAAACCGTTTGAAGGAAGGGAGACGAATAATGATTACACTCTTAAGTCCATCTAAATTAAAACATAAGGAGTAGACATTAATGGTAGTAGAATGACAAAAGTCGTAAGTGAGTATAAACTGTTATTTTACGACTATTGTATATTTCTAGATACTGTACACAGTAAAAAAAGAAATACTATTCTATCAAATCCCGGAGGTAAATTAATTTATGTTCCCTTTTCCTTAACTCGGTATCGACGTCAATCCGTATGACAACTGTTAATAATAAACGTCACTTGTACAGGAACGGTTCGAAAGCACAGGGAAGGAGTTGTAGATTTGACGGTACTGGAACGGAATCTCGATAAGTCTGTATAATCAATTCCATAATAAATGTCTTTTGTAATAGAAATCGGAATGAGTTTACCGTCTTTTTAGACGGGGTTTGGATCTAAAGACACATTAGTCGAACCAACCGTGTGAGACGTCTCAACCGTTCTGTCTCGTTTGCAATATTGTTTATCGGGGAGAACTACGACGGGATACTCCTTTTATACAAAGACAAGACACGAATGGTACTTGGATCACCCCTTTTCAAGGTATGTCTTTTATGGACTATGTACATCTCATGGAACTTAACAGTGTTTTTAGATTTCCATTCCTTAAGACTTATACCTTTAACGTAGAGTCCGGACTATTGACAATTTCAATGATATTACTAGAGTAATACTCACCAAAATGGTTCTTCATTAAGATGATTCACTTAGGTTTCGATTACACCAATAAAACGAGTAAAAACTTACGAAGTCGTCTCTAATAGTAAAGGATTGAGATATCTATGGAAAATTTTAGATTTTAAGTTGTTAAGATCCAATTTCTCACTTAGTCCTTAATGGTTAACTATAATAGTCGATTTTATTGTACCTCTTGTGAACTATTTTCCTAGTTTTTCATATTTTAGACTCTTCCTTTCGAGAAAAAGTATTGGTCCTCTCGTGTTTAAAAGTATTTAATAGCGTTGAAGAAAGGTTAGCTACAAAAAGTTCGTAAAAGGTTAAACATAAAAGGACCCCGCGAGATGTTTGCAAGACGTCTTAATAAATGTCGTTAACCATGAATTGAAGAAACCAGAAAGTTTTGAAGTCCTTAGAATTTTAATATCTAGATTCCACATCTATTATGAGTATCTCAGACTATTCTCCTCAACTAAGGTCTATAGTTTTTTATTATTATTAAGAAACGAGATCCTCAGTACCTAACAGGAGGGAGATCAGGTATAAACATTTTTTTTAATGAGTCTTCTGTCAAAGACCACCGAAGATAAAACAGTCTAATATCAAGGAGGGTTTTCACTACACAAACTGGTGTTGAGTATTATACTACACAAACTGGTGTTGTCACTGACCCAGTGGAGTGGTAGAGGCCTCAAGGTGACTGATGTTATTCTGTAACAGACTGTAAATTAAACAAATCTCAATCTCTGAGTGCCACCATTAAGATAGTGTCGTCTTACGATATTTTTGAGACTTGTCGTCTTCAAATCTCCATAGGTTTTGGAAAGAACTTCCTGTCGATTAGAACAGAGTTAAGTAATGGGGACAAAAGTAGAGATCATTGACAATGGTCCGTTAATTGTCGGATTATAAGGTTCTTACCGGGACTTTATATCGTAAAGACTTTCGTCCTCTTTTGACGGGTCTAAGTCTTCTATATGACATAAGGTCCGGGATTATCCAACTATAAATTGTATCTTTATGAGTAAATAAATTTTTAATTATTTCTTGTATTAAAATTAACATTCGTACTTTACAGTATGTTTCATCTCAACTCTTCTTATAAAAAAAAATAAAGATAGTATCAAATTCTTTAAGATATTTCTGTTAGTGTGGGTCACCAGACATATCTTCAATCTTACGTTAAGAAAAGATAAGTACATAGAATTCTAAATAACCCTTTTGACTATCACAGGTGGAGGGGTCTCTAAGTCAAAGTCCTCCTAAGTTCCTGTCCCAGGAGAGTCTTTGTGAGTGGATAAAAATTAAGAATAAGAGAAAAGGTGAAGAGAAGAAAACTAGGTTGAGCAGTTTGGTAATGAAATAAAGATAGATTTTCTGACGAGAGGGTAACTAAGGACGTTTATTGAATTTTTGAGAACTCAAGACATATAAGACCTAGAACTATAAATATCTTATCTGAAACCTTAAGTCTCTCTGGAAAACAGAGATTAGACTGGGAACGTTTACTTTGAACCTGAAAGTCCTGATCGAGAAAGACGAAATGAGAAATTTGTACCACACCAAATTAAATTGTCAAATAAACCAAAAACAGAACTCAAGGTCTATGTCTTGAGGTTTTTGGGAGCGTTACAGGGTTCGTTTTTCTTACAGAAAAAAAAAAAAAAAAGTATTGATGGTGGAAACCTAGTGTATACTCAAATATTATTACTCCACTGAATCCTACCCCTGGGATAAATCAAAAACGGAGTAATACCTCTAGTATTCTTTCTGGTTGGTTTATCGTTCAACCTTGAGGGTCATAGTGGGGACTGAAGACCCCTCACTTCCCTCCCCCTACGATATTTTTGAGACTTGTTACTATAAGAAATTTTTTTTGAGGGAACAAGTATTTGTTCCATGATTCTCCCTCCCATTCAGTGGGTATCCTCAACATCTTTGAGATGTGTAGAAGAGGGGGTATAAAACTTGATACGTGGAGAAGTCATACCAACAAGGACATAATATAGGAAAGATTATTTGGCTATCTATCTATTACTTCAGCGAGTTAGCGTAGGTTGAGAAACGCTGGGGTACCTGTCATCGGTTGGTACGAGGAGGCAGGTACTCTAGAAGGTCCGTTCTTATGACCTCACCCAACGATAAAGGAAGAGGTCCCCTAGAAGGGTTGGGTCCCTAGCTTGGACCCAGAGGGTGTAACATCCGTCTGCGAAATGACAGACTCGGTGGTCCCTTCAGTGTTATTTGGTCATTTCCATTCATTTCACACAAGGACTCAAGAACTCGGTAAGATGGTTTAACAACTTTGACTTCGTCCCAAACATACCTAGTAACTAAATAACGATAAACAGTTTTGTACCGGGTCCTGAATGCTGACCGTGGACTCCACCTCCTTCAGAACACCGTAAGTCAAGAATTGGACACTCCAGACGTGATTAACACTCATCGAAGTTTTAAGTCAATTTAGTAACCTACGGTAATCCACAGACCTCTTAGTCTCTTGACTGACAACCACAGTCCTTCGTGGAGTCTTGTACTACTAAAACTTTCAGACTTGATTGTTTTGATTCGTTACGGAAGTAACAAAAAACGACATAATAGTGACACGGGGAGAGGGTAAGGATACGGTTCGTACGTACGAAATCATAGTTACTTACATTGTGATACTTTTGTCACAATGAACTACACTTTTACTTAGACGCAACACTTGACTTGACATAAGGAGATTTTACATATACAACTTCGGACTTGAAGGTTACATTGATATAAACTTCTATTCTGGAAATCCCTTCATTAATTTCAATTTACTCCGGCATCCTACCCTAGGATTAGGGTATTTCGACCATAGGAATACCCTTCTCTTCCTCTGTACTTCCTAGAGAGAGGTGCGTACGTGTGTCTCCTTTCCGGTACGCTCTTGTGTCGTTCTTCCGACGATAGATGTTCCGTTCTTTTAAGAGTGGTTTTAGGGTTAAACGACGGTGGAACTTAAATCTAAATATCGGAGAACTTGACACTTTTTAATTTAAATAAAACAAATTCGGTGGGCTAGAACTATAAGACAATACCTTCGGATTCGACTGACTGATTACGTTAGACTATTTTTTAACATTTATAATTGTGAAGATCAGTTGTGGATTTAGAAAAAATCGAATTTCTGACTGTGAAAAAAGGTTGGCTGACGTTATGGTCCCTATCCCGTCCACTAAGTTATTAAAGTTAAGTTTGTGAAGACAATTACCCAACGTTTTTATTAAGATCTTTGGATCAAAATCTTTCAGACAAAAAAATGAAATTCGGTAATGTGATATTTGATCTCTAAAATTGAGTTTCAAATTAGAAAGTAAGTACATATATCTGATATGTTTGCTTCTTTATATCAAGGACGAAAGTTCAACAAATGTCAAAACGGTATCCTGTCTATAATTGGTTTATTAGTGTGTTAAGGGTCTCCAAGTTCATCCACATTGTTAGGTTCGTATAATAATAAGGTGTAAATGACCATAGTCCAACTACGTCCTTCTGTTCATCTTCTCAGGGTCCTCTCGAGGAAAAAAAAAAAAGGGGTATTTTACGGGTCTTTATATGTAGAACAGCATGTATAATGTAAAGTCTTTAAGTAACTCTAATATAATAAAATATCAATCGTTAAATAAAAATTTTTTTATGAAAACTATATTTAGTAAAAGATTTCAAAAAGAACTTAAACAATGTTGTAACGAGGACACCAAAGAACCAGTACTCCGTACACCCTAGAATCCAGGGGTTGGTCTCTAGCTTAGATGTAGCGGACGAAACTTTCCGTCTTAACAACTATGACCTGGTAATCCCTCGAAGTTTGTGAAACATACTCTTAAGTTCTCACTCATTACTACATATATTTTACATATCGATTACCCTTCAACGACATATTGTGTCCAACGAGTCGCTCCACACTCCCTCCAAGTTTTCCCTCTCCTGCATACAAATCTTGTTAATAAGATGTCAATTTTTATTTAAATTTTTTTCTTACTCATTATTTTTCCGGTTGTCTTGATCTTCCTAACTGAATACTTCTTTCTAACTTTCCTCATTTACGGATATTGAACTGGTTGTGTGTTTCTTTTTTCTTATACCGTTACCTTTATTTGAGTTTAGTAAAACTTTTATGTCTGTAAAGTTATTACTCTATTTTCATTCCTTTACTAAAAATGTAATATCTTTTACTCGGTAGAAATAATAAGTTAAACTGTACGTCAATTTCCAGAAATTTTACTATGTACTCGAGTCTTTACTCCGGTTTTTCAGGACTCGCTGAAACCAGTGATTTTTGTTCCATCGATCACCTTTAAAATAGATGTGTACCAATAGTGGTGAGTTTTGTAAATACTACTATCTTTATAACCCTTTCGAAAGATTATCAAGTCCTTTATTAAATACCCCTTTTTCTAGTTCCTCTCAATCTGATTCTTAAAAGTTTCGGTTCCTGATATATAAGATCGTGACTGAACAATCGGAAACAATCTTTTAACTCTCGTTTTACTGTATAAAGGAAAAACGATATTCTTAGTTTAGGATCTGGCATAATTACTACCGTGGTCACTTACATCACTACTACCTTTAGAATACAACGTACCTTTCGTCAGAAGAACCCTCAATTAGGTTCCTTTCCATTTCTTGGTACAAAAAGGTACTTCAAGTTTCTTTATGGAGTGGTTTCTCAGGGGTTAGGTGAATGGTAGGAGTTGTTTATTTCACCTAAAAGGACCTTAATTCTTGTCAACTCCACTCAATATTATAAGAAAGTAAATTTTAAAAAAATTAATGTACTAAAATTTAACTCGGACGTTCAGATAGCCTAGTCAATTCTTTTGGTTACTGGAAAATTTTCATGTGTATTCTTTCTTTTTATAAAATTATTTATAAAATTTATGGGTACCTGCCTCCTCGGACCACCCGACGTCAGGTACTCCAGCGATACTCAGCGTGCGCTGAGTCGCTGAAGTGAAAGTGAAAAGTGAAAGTACGTAACCTCTTCCTTTACCGTTGGGTGAGGTCACAAGAACGGACCTCTAAGGGTCCCTGTCCCCTCGGACCACCCGACGGCAGATACCCCAGTGTGTCTCAGCCTGTGCTGACTTCACTGAATCGTCGTCGTCGTCGTCGTTTATAATTACGATGTCACATTACAAACGAAGAGGGACTTTATTCAAGTAAGAATTTCTACGAAGTTTCTCTTCTCCTTTTCCTTTTTCGGTCCGTTTGAGTAGCAAGATCGGGTTTCGATTGGGTGTCAAATTTCGGATTCCGTAAGATATACCTTTGTCGTGTCTATTCTCTCGTGGAAAACCCCATCTGAATGTTTCCTTCAAGGACTCTTAGGCTTGATCATGTAAATTCATTTACTACGTGATAATTACAGTTTAAATAAAGGATTACAGAAGTTTATGGTTCTCTTTGTAACGGTGACACTTGAGAATTTAATGTTAGAAAGGTATAGGATGACTTCAGAGATGACATCGTTTACCCTGTAGGGAACCTAAAATTTTAAGGGGGTAGTGTTGTAGAGACGGAAGATTCACCCTTCTGGTGGGTTTTCTTCCGAAACTAAATTTTCATTGCGTTATGAAATTTTGTGATTTCTACTCGTTATCGTTACCAGTTACGTCTTGGGAAACTAGGAGCATCAGTAAGGGACACCCTATAGGTGTTCCAGGTCCCTAGGTCACTCTTTCTTTATACGGTCTTAAGTCTACGTATTCACGGAATTTAAGACATATATTAAAGTTCTATAGGAAAAGGGATGACACTTAAGGATGTAATTAAACCCTCATAAAGTCAAATCATTTGACAAAACTCAACAGTAATTTAATCTCTTGTAACATGATATTAGACCTCTCTTTTGAAGGAAGGTGGTAACAATTAGTAAATAGTTAAAACTTAGTTTTCGTAAATAAAATTATTTTGTAATTAGTTTTATTTGTTATGAAGGTCTTTTAAAACATGTGACATTTATCGTTATTTATAGGTCTTAATCATTTTTATTTTGGTTTCAAAGTCCAACGAAAAAGAAACTCCCTACCGATCTTCATGTATCTAACTGGGACCAATAAAAATTGTACAATCTTTGTCACCAATTTTAAAACCTGAGACTTCACCAAAAATTTGATACAAGGTCCTTTGGTGACCTACCTAAAGGTGTCTCTTAGTACCTAAGGTGTTTCCAATATAAAATTCATTTAAAATTTTAGATGGAATTTTACAAAGAGTCGGTTTATGTGTGTACGCGCACGTACGTGTGTGTGTGTGTGGGGTTTTCTTTGATCTTTAACTTAGTTCTGTCCGTCTGAGTCTGAAACTGAACTGATCTACAAACTTCAACTCATTATGTACATTAGAAAGTGTAAGAGTGAAAGGGAGAGATCTTTACCTCTACTATTCTCATATAAGTATAGAGTCTCGGTGACTGTCCTTTTTTACTCTGCGACGTCCCTCTATCATGTCGTGGTACGAAGTCTTGTGTCCAGGATATTGTTACCCCGGAATTTATACCATGGACCTGGTTGTTCTCGTAGTCGAAGTCGACCTGTGTACAATCTTCGTGTTTAGGGATCCTGGACTAGGTGTCTGAAGGGACCACAGATTCTGTCATTTCTTAGGCGGACGGTCACGTCCTCTACGTCCTCTCCACCCAAGTCAGAGAACCAACTTTTCTAGGGGACATTCTCCTTTACCGTTGGGAGAGATCATAAGAACGGACCTCTTAAGGTGTCTGTCTCTTCGGACCACCGGTTGTCAGGCATCTTGAATCGTGTGTGTGCGTATCCTGGACGACGTGTGGTTAAGTCCCACCCTGGCTGTCAAACACAAGATTCTTCGGGAACCACCGAGATTACGTTGAGTTCACTCTATGTATTGGGATCTGAGTCGAGGAATCCAAACTTAGGACTTAGAGTCCAACCGGTAAATCATCCATGTATAGGTGTTCGTTCAATGGTTTACAGGTATTAGGTACGTTTCAAATACTTTGTCTTATTACTTATAAACAATAATTCCATGAACCCTGTCACAACCTGATATAATTTGTAGAGTCATTCACTGGTGATTTATACTAATAATAGATTTAATAGTGATAATAATAATAATGTACAGTAACACTTTGTCCTAGGTCATTATTTTACGAAGTCATACAAGTTCAAGGTTATTTTACAAATGTAAGTTCAAGTTCCATTTCTTTTTCTTTAACTTTCGAATACCGATGTGTATCACTGAAGACATATAAAAACTTTCATTTTGTGTATCTTTCCACGGGTTATCTGAATAAAAATTCAAGGTTTTTTTTTTTTTTTGGTCCAACGAAAAAGAAGTATTTTAGCTTGAACAACTTCCGTCTGTGTGATTTTGATTTTGACTAAGTGGTACTAGTAAGGTCGTCAAAATTTTAAGTTTCTAATCTTCCTGTGTGACAAGGAAGATTACACGACTAAAATAAGAAAAACATCAGGTTTACAGGTGTGTCGCGGTCCAAACTTACGATTCATACTATGTAGTCCTAAAAAAACAAGAAACATAGAACATTTCCAAGTTTCTTTCCGTTTGTACGGTTATACGTATACTGGACTGTAAATCAAGAAATTACGACACTGTTCCTTCTTGCTACCGTCCAATCCTATGACTCTTACCTCTGTAAGTACGAACCCACTCTACCAGTACTTATGCTGTCGTTCGTAGACGAAGAAATCTCGGGTTCCGGGACCTTGAAGCATCGTTATACTAGTACGGTAGACATTCGTACCCTTTACGAAAAATTCTCAGAATTAAACGTCAAATAGTATAAATAATACAAAATGATAATAATAGAAAAGGATATTATTATCGTGTAATTTCAGGTATCTCGGACCTTGAAAGACACTCCCTAAAGACTGTTGATCAAGTCCGAAGGATAAAGAACCTAAGTGATTCGAAATGGAAAAGATTCTGGAACGGGTAAAGTAGAGTTAAAAATTTCGAACTAGGTTTCTAACGAGTGTTTAAGAAGTGTAATGGAAAAAATTTTAGAGACGTTGTAGACCTTAATCAGAGAAAGAAATAAAATCTATAATCAATAAACACGGAAGATGAAGTAACTTGGTATAACAATTAGTTTAAAATAGATATAATCATGAAAGGGTGTATTGTTTGAAAACCGAAAAAAAGGGAAAGAACGTTGAAAAAATTTAACTAAAAACTGACGAGACCCAGAAACAACGAAACATTCCCGAAAAGAGATCAACACTTCTCCCCCCGATGAGAGATCAGTACCACACGTCCGAAGTTTCACACCACCCGAAGAGGGCAACACCTCGCGTCCGAGATCTCACATACCCGAAGTCCTCAACGTCATATACTCGAGTCATCGACGTTAAAGGTCCGAAATCTCAACACCGTGTGACCGAATCGACGAGGTGTCATACACTCTAGAAGAACCTGGTTCCTACCTTAAGGACGTAACCGTCCATCTAAGAAATGATGGATCGGTGGTACATTTGGAAATTTTTTTTTTTTCTTTCTTTCTTTGAAGGACCACAAATAAAGATACTGTAATTAAAGACGAAAATAGATGTAATGATACAGAAAAATAAACGTAAACAAAACTCAAAGAAGAATTTTGAAACATTTAAATACAAATCGAGTAATTAAAAGTTGTAGTAAAGACAATACATCAATCTTATCTTTTTTCCTTAGGTCTTACCGGTACCGATTTTCTGTTCCCTCCCTTTTCGGACGTTTTTATCTTGTTTCCTTCCAGGCTCCTGGCCTCACTCCTGGAGTTCATTTTGTTTGTCGTGAGGACCGATCGGGTTAAATGTATCCCGTCCGGGTCCCCCTCGTCTTCTTTGTATTTTTCACCTTGGTTTTAACCCCGTCCCCGGACCGAGAGAAACACAGAAAACCCAGTGGTACGGGAGTGAGGAACTCCTACATAAAAGGAAATGAAAGATTTATTTCGACTCGACTTTATACCCCGACATTGTGACCAGGTAGAACTCCCGACCTTGTGACCAGACAGGTTCCTGACATTGCGACCATGTAGGTAGCGAAGTTTAAAAACAACGTTGTTCTGTCTTGGCTCCTTTAAGGTTTGAGGGGGTTGTAAAGGTTTACTTACAAAACCGACAAAAGTTTATAAAATTCTGTATCATTATAAAAATAATATCAAAAGAATTAAAAAGTAGTTAAACATATGGACACTCCTACATAAGAAATTCTGTACCTAAGAAAATTAAAGAATTAAAGGTTCTATAACTTTATAAAATGAATTAAAGTAATAACTAACAATAAACTTAAGATCTAACTAATATATCAATGATTTTATCGATAGGAAACTTTACGAATCCTTGTAAGTTATACCAGTTCAAAACTACCAGTCGAAATCATTTATAAGATACACACAGACTTTTTTCCACATAAGACATCAAAACACTACACCGTTAGATAAACGTAGGTAACCCAGTATAAAAAATTAGTGTAGGATATTCGGAAGGAATAAGAAATGACTAAAACAAACGAAGGGTATTTAATGACTCTCTGTAAACAATTTAAGATGATGATACTAACACTTAAACAGTCACAAAAGTAAAGTCATAAAAGAAACACATAAAATCCCAATACAAAAGTCTATATATGTGTAAAAATTTTAAAATACAAAGAACCTTTAACTTTGACAATCATAATATATTATATATATTATATATATAATATATTAATATTATATATATTATGAAAAGAAAAGAGATCATTGAGACGACGACGAGGACGACGACGATTCAGCGAAGTCAGCACAGGTTGAGACACGCTGAGGTATCTACTGTCGGGTGGTCTGAGGCGGCAGGGACCCTAAGAGGTCCGTTCTTGTGACCTCACCCAACGGTAAAGGAAGAGGTTACGCACTTTCACTTCAACGGGTCAGTACAGGCTGAGAATCTGGGGTACCTGACGTCGGATCGTCCGAGGAGGCAGGTACCCTAAAAGGTCCGTTTTCATGACGTCACCCATCGGTAACGGAAGAGGATCATTGAGATACTTGGAATTTAAGATAAAACAGGATATAGTTTATCTATGTGGTCGTATGGTCAAAAATCTAAAATAAACGTACCAATGAAAAGTAGAAAACGTAAATTGAAAAATATACCGGAATATCAAATCTACACAGAAAGTATTACAAAAAGTAAGTCTCCTAATAAATAAAAACAGAGTATTTTAAATAAGTAAGTGATTTTCAAATGACTCGTGGATCATACATGTCCCGGAACATCATCCGTGACGTCAACAACTTTTCTGTTTTAACGTATACATCTTAGACTCGATCAGGAATTAGTAAAAGAACTTATAGGTATGGTCCGAGTAACTCCCTCGATTTACGTAACTATACCAGACGAGAGACAGGAAGATAGTCGGGTTGAATTTGAAAACGGAAGGAGTTTAGTCAGTATTGAGTTTTGTTTATTCCGTATGATTTTATAAAGGTGGTTTGACTGGTTTAATTTCTGTACTGTAAAGTAAACCATTGGACGAGTTTTAATATTTTTGGTAACATAAAAGGGGTGGGAGATAGTAGGTCCCGTTTTAAAGGTCTGTTAAGATTAGGGTAACACAAGATAAGAATATTTGACGTAAAAAAGTTTTTCAGAAGGTATAGGATTTACACTGTACAAGTCACTAAAATCGTTACGAAAACGGATTTAACCAAGTCAATCTGTTAAATGTAAATTGCATCAATGACTAAATAAATATAATTTCGGATGATAAAATATAACCTAAAAGATTAATCGGACAAAGAATTCACGAAGAAAGACTTAGACAAAAAGCAAACCTTCCTCCTGGTTATTATTACAGTATCACTTAATTTTACTACTCGTAATTTAGTACACTGTTGTTATTGCGTAGACAACCTTTACTCAATTACACTTCAGTTCAGGAACCTAATAGGTCCTTGTCCGTTTAAAATAATTATAATCTTTTTAAATTCTACATATACTATTAACTATACATTTGACGATTTTCCTTATTTCACGTATTGAAGGTTTGATAACCTCCCTTTTATGTCTTCCTATTTTGTATGAGTAGTTAGATAGAAATAACAAGAAGTACAGAAAAATCTAGAGTATTAAAGCAAGACGAAGGAAATCGTTTTTGGATGACTACTTTTTAGGAGAGACAAAATGAAATAGACTTTGTATAAAAAGAATACCACAACCCATAATCGCCTACTTTTCCTAAAAAAAGGAAGTCATATGATTTTGACAGTCGGGGGAAAGAAGACTGATGGTGATAACGACTACTGTTCTCGTGATATAGTCAGATTATAGAAAACTTTCCTTATAGATGAGGGGGTGGGAGTAAAAAACACTTAAGATTCTAAAAAAAAACAAAAAACTACAAAAAGCTAAAGTAATACTATGCAGATTTACATTGTCAGAAACACGAATGTGACCCATTCTAAGTGACTCGTACATGAACTTAGATATCTGACCACAGAAAGTAGTCAAGACCTTTCTATGGTTGGGCGGTACGGTAAGTAAGTAAGAAGATTAGTACTAGGTCACTTTGGAGGGTATAACGAATTGGACAGAGAGACGTTGTACACGAAACCCATTAAAGAAGACTAAAAAGAAGATGGATTAAAGAGAAGTCGACACATATTGGTAAACAATTTGGATAAGTAACTCAAAAGTTATAGACAATAGTATTTTAAATAAAGATCTTCAATATAAAGTACTAAAAAGTTTAGACTAATCAGTAAAAATATGAAAATACGAGGAAAGTCTGTATATGTTCGAACAGAAAATGAAGAAACTTGTATTTTTATTTTCCGTCAAAATTCGACCAGACTATATTAAACAATTTACAAGACTTCAGGTAGATTCGAAAGTAAAAAAAAGGACGGTTAAGAGGGAAACACGGAAAAAGATACACACATACAAATAGAAACTGATCAAGACGAATAATTAAACGAAGTTTTCTAATAAACATCCCTTATAAACTATGGATATTGTTTTCATTGTAAAAAGTTTACTCTAAAGATAAATAAAAATGGTTTTCGGATCCCTTTGATGTTCAGACTTAGAAAAGTCATTTTGGAGTACCGAGGTAAGGTTCCAAAAACCACACTTAAGTCGGACGTTTTGACGGATTCTTTGTAAATTAACACTAATGAAGAGTCCCTGAATAAAAGTGGGGACTAGACGAGTTGTGTGTCCATAGCTATTGAAAAAACATCCGAGTATCCATGACCCACACTTCAAAATGACAACAAATTGAGAATGACTTTTGAAAGACTTATATGAAGTCAGACCTCCTAGTTTTTAGTCGTTTGTGAAGACAGGGACCTGTTTAACCGAAGTGTTCATAGTTCTACTGTAAAATTAAAGAATAGAAAGAGGATTACTCATTAAAAAGTAAACCAAGAGTTGAACCTGTCCTTTCTTCCGTATTTGAACTACAAAACAAAGTAAACAAGAACAAAACATAAAATTCACTCGACAGGAATAAATTTTGTTATTCTAAAAAAAAAATATTTACACCTTACATCTGTGTGTCGAAGAAATAATATTAATTCTAAATCAGTAGTAACCTTCTTTCGATACTGGTTGGATCTGTCGTATAATTTTTGGTCTCTGTGATGAAACGGTTGTTTCCAGGCATCTCAGTTTCGATATCAAAAAGGTCTTCAGTGTATACCTACAGTCTCAACCTGATGTTTCTTTCGACTCGTGGCTTCTTAACTACGAAAACTTGACACCACAACCTCTTCTGAGAACTCTTAGGGAACCTGACGTTCCTCTAGGTTAGTCAGTTAGGATTTCCTTTAGTTTGGACTTATAAGTAACATTCCTGACTACGACTTCGACTTTGAGGTTATGAAACCGATGGACTACGATTCTTGACTGAGTGACCTTTTCGGGGACTACGACCCTTTCTAACTTCCACCCTCCTCTTCCCCTGTTTTCTCCTACTCGACCAATTTACCGTAGTGGCTGAGTTTCCTGTACTCAAACTCATTCGAGGTCCTAAACCACTACCTGTCCCTTCGGACCGTACGACATCAGGTACCCCAGTTTCTCAGCCTGTACTTACTCACTGACTTGATTTAAGTCAGTAGTAATAAACTGTACTTTTATTCAGATTGAGTGTAGTAAAGACGGGACGTAATTATAATAGGTACATGAGTAAGTTAATTACCAATAATTCACAGACGAGAGACAGTAATGATGAGTTTTACACCGAACATAGTGAATCCTTGAATTTTTATAACTTAATCCAGTGAAAGTTTAAAGAATTTTTATTTTTATCTATAATTTTACATTAATCCAGTGTCACTGACACAAATTTTGAGTTCTATTTTATATAATGTTTTATTTTCATTCTTAGAACTTAGAGACTTAGACCACACTTAAAGAGTTCAAAAAAAAAATCTAATAAGTTTTTATAAAACAAAACTTTTCTCTTTCGTAATCTTTCTTCTACAAATTCAGTTTTACCTCGAGACTGTTCCTGTAAATTTTAATGATACACTATTGTTCGCTCTAGAAGTGTATCATAAATTTTCACTGTGTAAGTACACGGAATTCTAGAGTCATAATCAAATACTATCTTCATTATCGTTCTCATGTATCTTTCTAAAGGAGTTTTGAATACAAATCTCGTATACCTCGTGAAACGTTTGAAAACCTATTTATCTTTTTAAGTTACTGGTTTTCCACTAGATTTGTATTTGAGATGAGTTTTGTTCATATCCTGGATTAAAGTTTCACAAGGTATTGTATTGACTTCGTCATTAATAGACTGAAACCCTTCTTGTCATCCTCTAGAAGTCGTATAGCGTATTAAAAATGGATTCTTTTATGAGTGAAATGTAAAGATTGCTGTCAAAACTATCTGTTCTTGTTCTTCGTAAACGTGATACTAAAAAGTCACGTAATATTATGTCACTTACAAAAGATTTACAGTATCAAATTTAAAGTACCCCACTCTTTAGAGGAAACTTTACTTTAAATTTCGGAAAAAGTTTATTCTTCTGATTGAACGTCAGTTTTTGTAAAATATAACGGACTGTAATAATTGGAACCTCATGACGAACGTTTTGCTATTATGAAACACTGTATAATTCTAATTTAAACAGAAATTTATTAATACAACTTCTTATGTAAATTTTATCTAGTCTAACGTTCTCTACACCATTTACACTTGTTTTCATCCTAAAGGTAAATGATTATGATTTACATTGATAAGCAGTAAATGTACCATTATAATTGTGTATAAACTCGTCTACTGAAGATTTCTTTGGATGAAAACCTTATTAGTACCACGAATTACAGTTTTCACTATTGTAACGTGTTATTGGATCTTTTCTTAACTGTAATTAAAGGTTATGATAAAATTTATGTTATTTCGTGTATTAATAAAAAATAACTTTTTCACGTTTCAAGAAAAGTATTTAAAGTCACGATAAAACCGTGTGGGGTTTTACAAAATTCTTCCACCGAATTTTTATGTAATCAGTATGAAAACTTGTCGAACAAAAGTGTCAAACAAAAATTAATATTGATCTACAAGCTCTTTGACAAGCATTCTTCTTACAAATTACTAACTGGTAAAAAGACTGTACCTGACAGTTACGGTTTTTGTTAAAGTTTATACTTTCCATTGTTACGTCATTACGAAAAAGACACGAAATTCAGGAAGTTTGGAATTATGGATACCTTTTATGACACATAGAAAAAGTTAAAAATAAGAAAGTATTATTCTGATTATCGTTAAAGGTAAAAGAACTAGAATTACAAAATTTTGTATTGGTATTGATTGTTCAGTCTGTCTACTTTTTATTAAGACTATTATTATTTCTGACCAGGTAGTTGAAGTATGAACAGGTATTCCCTCTTTTGTGTCGGTGAGGATCCCATTATATATAAGGTGAGTTTAATGACTGAAGGTGGGAAGAGGAGTCCCGAAAAAGTGTGATTTATAAGAAGGAGACGTAGACCTGTTAATGGTTAAGAAGACTCGGAAACCGGGGTGGACGACCAACCAGTACTCTCAACTACTGGTCTACGAGAATTAAAGAGAGAGTCTTTAGATACAAATCCGTATCGAAGAAAGTGAAACGACCAAAGACGACCAAACTATGTGTAACAAGTAATTCGTCAATTAAAGTTGTGTCACTTATCGACACAACGGGTCTCCATGTTGGTGACTTGTAGGGCAAACAAGAACGAAAGAGACACGACCAGACACGGAGTACTTTTCAGAGAAAGGAAAAGTAGAAAGTAAGAGTAGTAGTTAGAGATTTAGGGAGATTAAAAGTGAACTCTTGGTTTTTTTTACCGACTATGTTGTATTGTAATGATTGTTGGACTTAGTTCCTTTACTTTTTTACGTCCCGTATAAAATTCGGGAGGTTCCTTAACTTTTTAAAGGGGAGTGAGGACTGTTTTAACAAGTTGACGGAGGAAGATTTTGATTATAAGAAGTATCGGTCCTAGGTTCTCTGTGTCTTTAAAAAAGGGTAAATATATACAAGTTAAGAAGTCAATATAAGTCCGTTTTAAAACACATCCCATGTACAGATACACACACACACAATGTATACACACACTTAACCGAAATAAGAAAATGAATTATAAGTCTCATGTTTACAAAAATCTTTTACGAGAGGTTTCAATGTCGTTTACTTGAATTTATTGGACACAAATATAACCTACGACGAATATAATTTCAGAAAATAGAAATAAGAGTCAAATTAAAGAGGGGTCATTCTCTTGTAAAAGAAATTATGAGGTTGGTGTTCCTGCGTTCAGTGTTAGACGTTATTCACAAATACGATTGAACGAAGAGGGTTTCTAGGTAAACACATAAAAATTACAAAATTATATATAATTTTCATAACTAAGAAGGGTCTCCTTAATTATACTATATTGTCTGGTGGTAATAAGTCTAGTTTTTTCTGGGCACTTGTTTTCCATAAAGATCGGAAATTTTATTCAAATGCATTAAACGTTGATGTGAACGTTAAAGGTAATAATGTTGTAGTAAGAGTGAAATTAGTAAACTTTCTATTTACCATACAGGTTGACTCCTGAGAGGTCACCGAGTCGTCATTTCTTAGACTAACGTTGTGTCCTCTAGGGTCTCTACTCTCAAGACCGCAGAACCTACCCCTTCTAGGGGATCTCCTCCTTTACGGTTGGGTGAGGTCATAAGAACGGACCTCTTAGGTACCTGTCTCCTCGGACCACCCGATGCCAGGTACCCCAACGTTTCTCAGTCTGTGGTGGCTTCGTTGACTCACGTGTGTGTGCAGGTTGACTTAGGAACTTGTGTTCTTGTTCGAGAAATGAAAGTAGTAGATTTGAATTGCCTCGTAAAACTTAAAGGAACGAATGTTTACGAAGTGTCTCTTAATAAACACCACTTTAAGGTAATCCTAAGAGTTCACTAACGACTTTGTTGATTTATAGGAAGGACCCGGTCTTTCCTCAGCCACGTCTATGAACGGAGGATAAATTCAAAAATCGTATCCCTTTTGACAAAAACGATTAATATCCGTGTCTTACGAAACGACCAAGGTTCTCTTCTAGAGATTTGATCTTCCTTCTTCGAAACCCGAGAAATAACAAACTCCCCAAACAAGTCGTGAATTATCAAATACTTCAAGAAATTAAAGAAAATAAAGTAATTTGTACAAGGACTGAAGTCGAAGAGATTACCTGAGTCTGTGTATTCATTTTGAAGAAAAATTAAAGTCAACGGTATAGACATTGGATATTTAGTCCTATTACTTTTTACAAAAAACAATATTTTTCTTACATTCAAACATGTTACAACCCTTGATAGAATTGGAAAAAGAAAATAACTAACTGAGATGAGTTTATGTAACCGAGTACATGTTGTACATAACTATATTTTTTATGTCAAAATAACACTTTTTAATCTTCAGGTTATATCTCTTTACTTATAGGTCCTCCGACTTTGATAACGATTAAAATTTAACAGGTTGGACCTTAGAATAATACGTAGTACATCTTAAAATTGGTTTTTATACAATAATCCTTCTTAATAGTGATAGTAGTTTATTGTAGAGAAGTTTTAACAATTTTATTAACAAACAAAGAAATAATCGATACAGCAATATATTTTGGAACTATCTTCTACGATTACTTCTACGATAAACTCTCGGTACTAAATAAATCTCCCGATAAATATTTACAACTTTATATGTCATGTTTCAGTTGTAAACTGTTGATAAACTTTCGTGTAGTGTCTTTGTGACTGAAAATAAAATTTATTCCTATTCGACTAAAATTATAAACGTTGTACAATATACTGAATCTACCTTTACATCTTTTCAATAGTATCACTAAACTTACGAAGTCTTTTAAATGATTCGAGATAATGTAAATGATCGAAAACTTTTTATTGGTAATTCTGTACTGGATATCACTGTATAGAGGTGGTGTATGAACAGTGAGTATACGAGATACGAGTCGGTTTAAATTTTCACTTTATACTGTAACCTCGTATTTCTGAGACTCAGTCTGAAAATTTGATCCTTCCTAACTTCTACTCTACCAAAATTAAAACTCCCGTAGAAGGGGTGTTTTAGGTTACCTTTGTAAAAGAAATAGGGACGGACAGTTCATCAACAATTGAGAGGATTATCTTACTAAAAAAAATATAATGTTTTTAACGTAATCAATAAACCCGACGATATCGTTTTATAGTATCTGTCCAACCGAATCCGTTGTCTGTACATATACAGTCAAGGGCTCTGGTCTTCCGGTTCCAGTTCTATATCCGACTAAGAAAAAGGATCACTTCAGAAGAGAGGACCGAAGAACGATACAGAAGTGTACCTCCTCTCTCTCGTCTTCTCACTTTCTCCCTCTCTGATTCTATCGAGAGAATCAGAGAAGAGTTATTTCCGTGATTAAGGTAGTGTTCCCGAGGTGGGAGTACTGGCTTGATGGAAAGTTCCGGTGTAGAGGTGTAACAGACACTCCTGAGGGTAAATACTTTACATCCGCTGTGTCAAGTCACGTATTGTGTCAACTAGCAATTAATACTGAACAGTGGGTCTCATAACCATTTTAAGTGTTCATCGATATCGTCAGAGAGGTTGAGAGTAGTAGGAAGGGATTATATGGGTTTTACACAAATAACTTAGAAATTCTGTTAATAAAAAAGTAAAGATCATTCCGGTAATATCTTTTTTTTTGTTTTACAATTATCCCGAAAGAACACTTCAATAATTTACGAATGTTGTGCACAAACGATAGAATAGTCTTATCTTTTACAATAAGGTGATTATAATTATGAATTCGGAGACATCGGATACTTATCACATTTTTGGTTTGTCCTACAGTTCTTGTCGAGACTTAAAAGACGAATTATACTATGGATAAAATCCGAAAACTTTTATATGTATGATTAATTACCTTGGTTCATTGTCTGGATCCTCTACAAATCTTCGGACACTGTCGGTTTACACTAACCCCGGAGTAATTCTAATTCTAATACGTGACTACTGACTTCAATGACGGTTACCGTGCGTTAAAGTCAAGATGACCTTTATTGTACAAAGACTCCTTAATGAACCCATTGTAGAGACGTGTTTCATTAATAGAAAACTACAAAACTGTACCTGCTGTGAACAATTACCGTCTCAGAATTCCACAATGTTTACGTGTTTAGTGACAGTTTGTGAGAGTTAATGTATTACACCCCATAAAAATATGATTGTAAGAGTAGGAGTTTTTTTCATTTCAATGAAGACGATTGTCATAACGTATTTGCGAAGAATATATCTCCCAAAGGTATAGTTTATGTCATTGGGTGAACACTTATGGATCTCTTTACTGGGTTCTTGTTGTATTTTATTCCATGTTTAAGTTCTCCTACAACTTCTCATTGAATCTTATTTCACATAAAGCTTTGTCTCTCACTGTACATAACCGTTATTCCACTTTAACACCACTTCAAGTTACTGTCTTTTCTTGATATAAATCAATATGTACCTAGACTCATACTATAGCGTCCACCTACGATAATATAGTCCAAATGTAAGTATATAACTGAACCGGGTGGTTACAAATACTGTCTTTTATCTTATCGAATATTTGTGATTAAGCACCTTTGTCCACGTCCATAGTTTTGTACATATAACTTAAACTTCATGTGATAATAATGTTCCTCTTCTCCTAATGGAAGGATTAATATAAAATTATACTTCAACCGTAAAGGTCTTGTGTATGACACATAACTTTTCCTTCTACGAAATCGTTATACGACTGTGGTAGGTTTATACGTTCTGTGACCAAACAGTGTGTGTGTGTGTGTGTGTGTGTGTGTGTGTGTGTATGCGTATATGGGGGTGTGTCTGTTTAAACCTTTTAAACCTAGAACTTAGGTGAGGGAAAAGTGACTCCAAAGTACAATTTTTTACGTGAATGTGGAAAGGAAACTTTGATGAACGAGACTTGAGAACAGACGTTGTTGAACATAGTAAATGTTCTTTTCATCAATTCAGGTCATTAATTGGTAGTAAAGGAAGAACGTAGAGTCTCTTTAGCCAACGACCCTGATTTTGAAACAAGGAGCTCTAGACCAGTACCGAACCCTACTAATTACCTGGAGAATAAGAGACTATTTAAGACGGGTGTTCAGACTTCCACGTGGTGTCAACGACCGCCCGTCCCTCAGTCGTGACCCTTCAGTTTCTAGTTTCTATCTACCTCTTGTTTGTACACCTGTGTCCCACTTTCTCCTCCTACCCTACTTAACCCTCTAATCCTGACTGTATATTTGTAAGTCAGTCAGTCAAGTCAGTGAGTCAACACAGGCTGAGAAACGCTGGGGTACCTGACGTCGTACGGAGGGACCTGTACCTGTACCGGAAGGACAGGTAGTGGTTGAAGACCTCAAGTGGGTTTGAGTACAGATAACTCAGCCACTACGGTAGGTTGGTAGAGTAGGAGACAGCAGGGGAAGAGGAGGACGGGAGTCAGAAAGGGTCGTAGTCCCAGAAAAGGTTACTCAGTCGAGAAGCGTAATCCACCGGTTTCATAACCTCAACGTCGAAGTCGTAGTCAAGAAGGTTACTTGTGGGTCCTGACTATGGTACACATTTTGTCTGTCGATCATCTTTGGACGATATTTCGTGACCCTAGAGTCGGACCACGAGACACTACTGGATCTATCCATCCTACCCTCCCACCTCTCCTTCCAGGTTCTCCCTCCTCTATATACATATGTGTGTCAACTAAGTGAAGGAATATGTTGTCCTTGATTGTGTTGTAACATTTCGTTAATATGAGGTTAAGTTTTTTATCTACCTTTTACTTTATATATTCCATCTATATTCTTTTATACTTCTGTTTCCATCCCCGGATCTCTTCATCTTCCACTTTGTTATCCTTTGCGCTCTGTACACATAATATGTGTGACATCTTACAAAATAAAACACGATATTCCACCTCTTTTCTTGAAAGTGTCAGACCCGTCTCACAAGTCTACCGTACAACGATATTCTTTCGGCTCCTATTTTCACGAAAGTGACGTTTTAAGACGTTACTGTTGTCTATTGTTACTTCCGATGGTGGTAGACTCTCTCCCGTCATATGTCTGTACAAAAGATCAAAGATCGGAAAAAAAAAAAAAAGGACGTGACGTCCCGTACATCCTTGAATTAAGGGGTTGGTCCCTAGTTTGAGAGTGGGGGACGTAACCTTCGGGTCCGAATTGACGAAGGGACCTGGTGACAGTCCCTTCAGGATCAAAGGTCAGAAATTTCGTTTAGATATTGCCCGAAGGGTCTACCACGTTCACCATTTTTTAGACGGACGGTTGCGTCCTCTACACTCTCTACGCCAAACTAGGGACTCAACCCTTCTAGGGGACCTCAGCGTTGGGTGAGATCATAAGAACGTACCTTTTGAGGTACCTGTCTCCTAGGACCACCCGATGTCAGGAACCTCAGTGACCTCAGTGTTTCTTCAGTCTGTGCTGACTCGTAGACTCATGATATTACACCAATAAATACGAGTGAATTGTCTAACTCTATGTTTTCACTTTCACTTTCAGGGAGTCAGGACAGGCTGAGAAACACTGGGGTACACGACATATCAGGTACCTTAAGTCCGGTCTTGTGGCCTCAACCATCTGAAAGGGAAGAGGTCCCCTAGAAGTGTTGGCTCCCTAGTTTGGGTCCAGAGGGTGTGACGTCTACCTAAGAAATGGTAGACTCGGTGTTCCCTTCGGGTTCTTATGACCTCACCATCGGATAGGGAAGAGGTCTCCTAGAAGGGTTGGATCCTTAGTTTGTCCCCAGAGGACGTGACGTCCACCTAAGAAATGGTTAACTCGATACTACCTTCGGGGACTCTCAGTTTCTAGAATACTAAATTCACTGAACGGTCTCCGTTGTCTCGAAAATTCGCCTTTTGAGATTCTGGGGATGAAGGAGGTACTGTGGTAAAACTGTCTAATAAATAAATGTCATCAGATGTAAACGTAATAAAGACTATGTAATTCCGTCGTGAACCATCAAGGAAAGTCCCATGTTTAGAGGAACTTTCACGAAAATCAACTATGGGTAACGAATTTACCGTATTCTATCATCCCAGGTGAACCTCCCCTTGAAGAAAAGAAGGAGAGGTTGGTACCTCCTGACTATTCCCGTCTCCTCACAGGTTCGTGTCTGAGATTCAGTGTTACTACTTACGTCTCTACAGGACACCGGGTCGTACCAAGTTTATCACCAAAAGGGGTAATAAAGGGATTACCCCTGACCCTCCTCCCCCGACAACTAATACTCTGACATTTCAGACCTAATACTCTGACATTTGAGACTTCAACGGACCAATTAACAGACACTGAATTGTTTCTTCTTATTCCGGAAGTTCGTGAACTTCTCTTTGACTTTCTTTGTTTAAGGACCGTCGTAAGTCTACATTAAAATTCGTAGAGATTCTAGCTCTTAGCATGGAGCCGGTTATCAAAGAGACAAATGGACAATCGTCACACTAAAATCCCGAAGAGCTATCGAGTCAACCATTTCTTATTCGGACGTTACGTCCTCTGGGACCACCTAAAGACCCAATGTTTCTAGGTGATCTCTTCTCTATCCGATTTGAGGTCATAAAACCCCGAAAGGACCACCGAGTCGACCATTTCTTAGGTGGACGTTCCGTACTCTGGTCTCAAGCTACGGACCCAACCCTTCTAGGGGATCTCTCTCCTTCCCGATGGGTGAGGTCATAAGACCGGACCTCTTAAGGTACTTACATATCAGGTAGGTACCCCAGGGTTTCTCAGTCTGTGTGTCTCGTTGAAAGTGAAAGTCATCATTAAAAATCAGCACATTTTATTCTTCTTAGGACTGAATATTCACTTAGGACTGTATATTCACTTGAGGACTAAATTTTTTTCTTATGTATGTTTTTTAAAAAAAAGTAAATTAATATATAACGAAAGGTATCCTTTTTTTACTTATTGTATGTAAAGAATTCTTTTATTTCACTCTTTCCTTTTCCCCTTTTTTCTACTCGTCTCCTTCCTTCTGTATTTAGTAATTTTATTTCATTATAATGTACAATTAGGACAAAAATTTTTACGACACTCTTTCGTAGTTTTCAGTTAAGAGGGAACAAATAATCATCTTTATTAAAGACAATAGGACTGGGTGTTCCAGTCAATTTCTTTAATATACGTTTAGACAGTAGGGTGAAGTAAGGTCTACTCCTATTCGAATAAATGTCCTTAAAGTCTCAAGATGTCATGAGAGTTCTAACTTAAGACGAGTGTAGAAAGAAACCGGGAAGTCAGTTACTCCAGTAGAAACCGACCTAGACATGTGACTATAGTTATACAATATAGTAGTACTTTTTCTGGTCTTTAGGTGTAAAGTAAGTACAATTCCCCGTGCCTGAGGACGAACGACAATAAACTTGAAGGTGGAGTTAGATGTAAGACTCCATTTATGTTCCTATGGTTCCTTTACTCGACCTTTAGTGACTAGTCGTTGTACTCACCACACAGGTAGCATTTTGGAATGTATCTCCCCATTCAAAGATTATAATTTAGAGTTCCTCCTTATGTCTGGATCATTATCAAGACAACACACGTTTTGTATTCATACAAATAAATTTCTGTCATACAAGTCATTTCTTTACTCCATAGAATTCATCTTCACCGGATACCTTTATGGAACGTTACTCTAAGGTAATGGAAATCATTTCACTCGACAGGTAAAGATTTATGTACTTCGGAAGTTGTTTAAATAAACCTTTACATCTTAATTTTAACCACTCATAAAATTTTTAGACACGTACGTACGACAACCAAGCCAGCACATGTTGAGAAACTCTGAGGTACCTGACATCGGACGGTCCGAGGAGACAGGTACCTTAAGAGGTCCGTTCTTATGACCTCACCCAACAGGAAGGGAAGAGGTCCCCGAGAAAGATGGAGTCCTACGTAACCGTCCGTCCAAGAAACGTGATCGCGGTGGTCCCTTTGGGTAAATTTTTGGGGTTCATAAAGGTTTAATACAAAACGGTAGAAATAAAAATCTTCAGAGTCAAGTCAAGTCAGTGAGTCAGTACGGGTTGAGAAACGCTGGGGTACTTGACGTCGTGCGGTCCGGAGGGACAGGTAGTGGTCGAGGGCCTCAAGTGAGTCTGAGTGCAGGTAGTTCAGTCACTACGGTAGGTCGGTAGAGTAGGAGACAGCAAGGGAAGAGGAGGACGGGGGTTTGGGAGGGTCGTAGTCTCAGAAAAGGTTACTTAACTGGGAATCGTACTCCACCGGTTTCATGACCTCAAAGTCGAAATCGTAGTAAGAAAGGTTTCTTTAGGGTCCCGACTAGAGGAAGTCTTGTCTAACCAACCTAGAGGAACATCCGGTTCCCTGAAAGTTCTCAGAAGAGGTTGTGGTGTCAAGTTTTCGTAGTTAAGAAGCCACGAGTCGAAAGAAATGTCAAGTTGAGAGTGTAGGTATGTGCTGGTGTCCTTTTTGGTATCGGAACTGATCTGCCTGGAATCAGTCGTTTCATTACAGAGACGAAAACTTATACGATAGATACAACCAGTATTGAAAAAAAGGTTCCTCATTCGCAGAAAATTAAAGTACCGACGTTAGTGGTAGATGTCACTAAAACCTCGGGGTGGTTTTATTTCAGACTGTGACAAAGGTGACAAAGAGGTAGATAAAGGGTACTTCACTACTCTGGTCTACCGTACTAGAAGCAAAAGACTTACAACGCGAACTTCGGTTGAAGAAGTGAGAGGAGAAAGTGAAAGTAGTTCTCCGAAAAATTAAGGAGAAGTGAAAGACGGTATTCTCACCACAGTAGACGTATAAACTCCAATAACTATAAAGAGGACCTTAGAACTAAGGTCGAAGACAAAGAAGGTGAGGTCACAAAGAGTACTACATGAGACGTATATTCAATTTATTCGTCCCACTGTTATGTCGGAACTGCATGAGGAAAAGGATAAACCTTGGTCAGACAACAAGGTACAGGTCAAGATTGACAACGAAGGACTGGACGTATGTCTAAAGAGTTTTCCGTCCAGTCCACCAGACCATAAGGGTAGAGAAAGTCTTAAAAGGTGTCAAATAACACTAGGTGTATCAGTTTCCGAAACCGTATCAGTTATTTCTTCTTTATCTACAAAAAAGACCTTGAGAGAACGAAAAAGGTAGTAGGTCACCTACAACCGTCAAACTAGAGACCAAGGAGACGGAAAAGATTTTGGTGGAACTTGTAGACCTTCAAGTGTCAAGTGTATGACGACTTCAGACCGAACCTCTTAAAACTCGTAATGAAATGATCGTACACTCTACTCACGTTAACACGCCATTAAACTCGTAAGAAACCGTAACGGAAAGAAACCTTAACCTTACTTTTGACTGGAAAAGGTCGTGACACCGGTGACGACTCAAAAGGTTTAAACGACCGTATAACTCACGTCGTGAAAGTGTCGTAGTAGAAAATCCTAAACTTTATCGAGTTGACCTTAAGGTAGTGGAGGTGATCGAAACAAGCATCACTACGAAAGATTCCGGGTGAACTGAAGTGTAAGGTTCTACAGACCGAGATCTACTCACTAGTGTGGCAGCACTAATAGACCCAGTACTTCTACAAAAAAACATGTCAAGAAGACACATAAGAACGGTGGAGAAGAGTTATAGAAGACGAATCCAGGTATGGTAAAAACAGGAACTACCTCGGGTAGAAACGTACTTTACAAGGCGACCATAGAGATTAAAAGAACTTCTCTAGAGATCAGAAAGGGCAAGACAAGAAAAGGAGATAAAGAAACGTAACTAACGACTCCTTCAGAAAGAATAGAGAAGAACGATAAGAGACCTTGAGACGTAAGTCTACGAATATAGAAAGGAAAAGAGGAAACGAAAAACGGAGAGGAGAAAAGTGTCGATAACATTCAGGAGGGGTCTGTCGGTAAAACGAGAAAACGTAAAGAAAAGGTACCCCTACCAGAACAGGGACAGAGGACATGTTACAATGCTTGGAGTAAGGTATCAAGTAGTCCATGAGATAGATAGTCTAGATCCGGGAATTTAGATAAAGAGTGAAGGTGACATATCAGTATTCCCTAAACTAAATCCAGTATGGACTTACCAGATCGCCAAAAGGGGTGAAAGAAGTTAAATTCAGACTTAAACCATTATTCCTCAAGTACTAGACTCGGTGTCAGTCGAGGACCAGAACAAAAACAACTGACATATCTCGAAGAGGTAGAAACCGACGTTTCTTATATTAGTTAGACTAAAGCCACAACTGGTAGACCACTACAGGTACACATCTCAGAAGAGAACACAACAACCTTCTCCCACAAACGATACTGGTCACGTAAAAGAACTGTTTTGAGATAATCAGAAACGGGACGAAATAAGGTATAAGGTTTCAGTTTAAACGGACAATGAGGTCCACAAAGAACCGAAGGATGAAAACGTAAGGTCAGGGGATATTACTTTTCCTGTAGAAAAAAACCAAAATCAAGATTTTCCAGAACATCCAGAAGTATCTTGGCAAGTCGAAGTCGAAGAAGTCACAATGACCAACCCAGTATCTAAACCTAAAGACACTATAACTTACCAAACGGAACCTCTGCTTGTCTCTAGTAAGACAGTAAAAACTCTAACGTAGGATCATGACGTAAAACCTGAGAAAACAACTGGTACTACCGGTGAGGTAAAGAAGACTCCCTAAGGACGGGTGTCATCATCCATATTACCAGTAGACTCAATTTAAGTGGGTAAGGTCAGGTAAAATCAAGCGACTAAGGGATTACAACTGCAAGTAAGAACGGTAGAGAACAAACTGGTGAAGGTCAAACGGAACTAAGTCGAAAGTCATAGAAGTGGATTTTAGGGGTATAGTGGGGGTTGTGGCGAGAGAGAACGGTAACTGTGGTCACTGAATAAACCACTTGTAGTGTTACGAGTGAACGGTAGATGGTAACATGACCTGAAGGATTGTCGACATTCCTTCCTTTTTAAGAGAGGGGAGAATCACAAACACCGACCCGGGTTTCAACTTTGACTGTTTTGCGTCTAATTGTTCTCTTCCCGTATGTGTAACATAATTCACAAATACACAGGTACCCTCGTAAGTACTTTCTTACCTGGGTAAGACCTACCCGGTGTCTGACGCTTACCTAGTGTGGTGAGAAGTGGATCACTGACAAGATCTGGGACCTTCGTAAGGGAGTAGGACATAAAGGTGTACTATATCTGTTGGGTAACGGGTCAGGACAGGTAAGAAGGAAGGTAAACATAGAGGTTTGTGAAGATCAAGGAGTTGATAGGGGAACACAACAACAAGTTAATGATTCAACACAGACCGAAAACCGTCTGTCATAACTCACATCATGAATTATGTCGTCGTAGAAAATCCTAAAAATTATCGAGTGGACCTTAAGGTAGTGGAGGTGATCGAAACAAGGATCATTACGAAGGATTCCGAGTGAACTGAAGTGTCGATGGGGACGGTGGTTGATCAAATAAATTGATAAGTAAGGAACTTCCTTAGGTACAAACAAAGGTCAAACCACGAGACTACTTGTTCTCTACGATTCCGGTACGTTCAAGTTCTAAACCCCCCTACTATTTACAATAAGTAACCCCTCCCTAACCCCCCCGAGGAGGTCTGGTGGGAGAACAAACTACGGAGTGAGGGATCTTCTTGAGTGTACTGGGGTGTTTCGACTGAAGAAAGGACGTCCGCTTTGACGATGGGGTAAATCTTCAGATCCAATACGATTAATAAATCACATTATAAGACAAATGTGATGAAGTTAAATACACTAGTAATGAAACATTATATTCTTACCTAATATTTTTTTATTTTATTTTGTAATACAGTATAGTTCTTTTTTTCTCTTACCGAATATCGGTGGATTTCAATTTAGGATGGGTCTTCATCTTCAGTGTTACTAAACAAGTTCTTTTCGTGGTTTTAAACGAATTTTTTTTTTTTTTTCAACTAGGAAGTCTCCTATAAAACGAAAGAATATTCGAAAAAAATTATCTTATATTTCTTTATTTTAATGACAGTACTCATTTGATAACTACCCGACCTCAAATTTCGAATCAACTGACAAACACTAACCGATAGGAGTTCAACAAGGTGGTCCAGTTCTGTGAGACACGATTTACGTCTTAGATCACGACCAGAACCGCGTCGGAGAGTGTTATGTCGACGACGACCGTGTCTCCTAAGGAGGGTTTCTACTTAGTTACTGAGACGACTTTCACAGAAAGACTTCCTCCCTTTTTTAGAAAGGGAGTGAAAGGATGGTCCGAATCTATTACTTAATATTTTGACGAAGGAACTCTAAAACGTAGAGTGACTCTAAAACTTACTTTTTATAAGTAGTCACATTCATCTATCTATATTGAACGAATAAACAAGTGTGTACTATTGAAAGGTATATAGACTTCAACCCGTATTAGGGTTCCACTCGACTTGACCCTTCGTTAACTATACTCACCGTGTTTAGTACACTACGAGTTTTCGTATCCAGAGAACTCAGTAAGTCATATTTTCTTTTATAGAAATATATTGAGTGGTAGAGGTTTATATATTGACTTAATGTTAAGTGACAAAGTAAAGGAGAGTATTAAAACTCCGTGTTTTACCCCATGTCAAGACCAGTCGTCTGACAAATTCTATTCCTTCATACGTTAAAAAAGTTCGAAATTAAGTTTCACTAAAATGATTTCAGAACCACGAATTTTGTTATTCGAAAACATTCATCCTTTAGTCAGTGTACCTTGTAGAGAAAGCGACTTCTAAGACCTATTACTCCGTAGTTGTCTTTTGTCCTTGTGATAGTGTAAAGAAAAGTATTGTAAGAGGTGTTTAATCTTTGGGTCACAAGTTAACTAAAGACTTAAACCTCCGTTCTATACTCAAGTTAGGTTTAACAAAACAACAACAAATCAACGATTCAACACAAGTTGAGAAACGTTGAGGGACCTGACATGGACGGTCCGAGGAGACAGGTGTCCGTTCCTATCACCTCACCCAACGACAAGGGAAGAGGTCCTCTAGAAAGGTTGGGTCCCTAGTTTGGACGTAGAGGACACAGAGGACTCAACCATCCACTTAAGAAATGGTGACTCGGTGACCCCTTCGGCTTAGATCCAGTGACTCCCCCTTTATATGTATACGTCATTTATACACCGATAGTTTTTGATAGAGATGAGTTTGATACTTCTCATATCCCCCTTATAAGGTACTTGTCTGGGACTTATGACTCCCTATAACCTTTCTTCCTTCGTTCATGAAGGTATCCCTTTCGTCCGGGATGAATTTTTATCCTATCTGACCCTGACCCTGACAAAACATCACACTAAGTAGTCCATAATACGGGAGTACTCTCCCATTACTTTTTCGAATCAAAAAGGGTCTTTACTACCGAATTAGACTTTCTTCTTTTTTCAGTCGTTTTAATATTAATACCGTCTTCTACTCCAAATAAGTCTACAAGGACAACCGGAATTTAGTTCAAAATCAATTTCTTTTGTAAACGACACCGAGGTCTACTGGGACGACTCACATCTGTCACTTCTCGTTCCCCGAACGTAATCACGTCATCGTACATCTTAACGGTAAGTCTCTTTTGGTTCTTCCTGTTCTCATTCAGGTCCTTCTTCCAAATCATAAAACAGGATACAGGGTCTTCTCAGTCTTTGAATCTTTCAGTTACTCGGTTTACTTAGTTTCTAAGTCCCCCTTTTTTTTTTAAATTTTCGTTTAGACTCCCTCGAGGTCCCATGGAATCACCAATCCTAAGGTCCAAAAGCGACGGTACCGAGTCCAAGTTAGGGACCAACTTCTTGACTAGGGTTTCGGTACCCCACGTTGGTTTTTTTTGTTTGTTTGTTTGTTTGTTTAGATCAAGTGTAATGTTTTGACCTATATCAATGTTTCTCCTGTAAGATTCTGAAGAACACATAAATATTGTATGAGTAGTAAACAATTGAAACCATTAGGATAAACGGAAGAATATTTATAATTCATTCAAGAGGTTTTTTTTTTTTTTTTTTTTTCCTCAACTCATGAAATTTTTTTCTTTGTCCCTAGTTCTTCGGATACAAGATAAGGTGTTACAGAATCTCTTCTTTTGTTTTAGTGTCGCTTCTCATTCACTGTATTTGACCTTTTCATCCAGTTTTAAACCTCATACATTTTCCTGTTGTTTTACTCTGTCTATACCCTAATCTGTCTATGTCCTAATCTGTCACTGTATTGGAACTTTGACCGTTTTTTTTTTTGATAAAAGGGATGTTCTTCTCACATCGTCTTTCGTTTCCCGGTCCCGTCCCTCACCCTCACCCCCAACCTCTTCTCGATTCTACGGTTATTTTAATAAAATTTCATTGTGTCTTCTATCTTGATTCTCTTTTTTTTTTTTGGTCATAAGTCATTAAAGGTTTTATACGAAAATCTTTCGTGACAAGAGATGAAACCCTGTTAAGATTTGTAGACTGTAGACTTCCTTTATGGATGTAACAAACTTTGACGAAAAGTCAGAAAGTGATTTCACTTTAAACTTTCTTTATTGAAAAAATAGGAGACCTTTAAGTTCACTTTACTAATGTCTGATAAGTGTATGAAACATGACTGTTGTAGACAGAAACTCCTAAAAAGATAAGAGAAGTAACATACTCTATTAGAGAGTCATCTATCAAGAATTTAATCCAGTCTTCTATTTGGTACGGTTTATTTTCCTTTCCTGAAAATAAATACGAGACTGTATTTAACAATATAAACGTTGATATGTATTTTTCCTTCTTTCTACGGATATTTACGTGAAAATATACCGAGAGTTCTTTGTGCTTATGTTGGTGATAAATAGACTACTGTGACCTCTCTTTTCATCAGGGGTCTACTACACTCCAATTTAGATGTTTCTATTCCACTTAAATTTTCCCTTCGTAACTCAATCACTTTGGTTAGACGTACCTGTTCGTTAGTTCCGTCGTAACAGTGGAAAAGAAGGAGTGACTTTCCAAATATATCAATCTGAAACCCCTGTTCACAGAATTATTAATGTAGTCAACAAATGATGTAAAACGGACAGATGTTTAGTGATTCAGTGAGAAACTGTATTTAGACTAACAAGAACCGTTAGAATCGAATTTATAAGTGAAGAGAAACATGTATGATGTGACATAACGAATAAATGACAGAAGGGGTGAACAGACATTTGAGTAACTCCTGTTCCCATTTAGCTCTCGTCACCAAGAGTTTCCCACTGAGACCCCGGTCGTCATAGTCGTAGTCGTAATAGACTCTTTGCCAATCTTTACGTTTAGAACTCGGTATGGAGTCTAAACCTCGGGTCCTAAGACGGGATTCCGCACCAGAGGTCACAAAAACCCTGGTCACAGTACCTTCTGTTAAAAGGGTGCCTGCCCCACCCTCCTACCGAATTCTTACAAAGAGTATTCCTCGTATATCGAGTCAGGGAGTCGATGTGTCAAGTGTCCTCGCAACCACGAGGGTACTCTGAGATTACCTCGTTGACTAGACTGTCTCTCCACCTCGAGTCCGTCATTATACTCGTTACCCCTCGTCGACATTTGTGTCTACCTCGAAACGAGTGAGTGGGTTTCGAGTGGAGGACGACACGCCGGACCTATCATTGTCCGGTACCTGGTCATACCCAGGTACCGTACCCCCACCTCCTAGGGAGGAGATTCCCCAGGAGGATTACCAAAACTCCTGGTGGTCACCACTTAGTGTCAGTCCGAGACTCGTGTTATATGGGTCGTCACACAGTTGAGATTTTCCTTTTAATATGGGTATCCCTTTAGACAGAGGACGACAAAGACCGTCCGACGAATAAAAGTCACAGAGTAACAGATCTAGGGTGAACAGTATTTCTTTTACTCATAAATGGACAAGTATGATACCTTGGTACCTTTAAAAAAAGACCTTATAAAATTGATAATTTTCTTTTTGTGATCTCCATCATTGTGGATAACAGAACACGTCCTAAGAAAAGTTCAGACTAAGGAAAATCTGATCCCGTAGTCTTCTTCGAAGACTAAATCCACGGTTAAGAAACATGGGAACATGTACATCAACCAGTATACATTGGTTGATCGACTACCTCGATTCCACCCGTAGAGGTGAAGTTAGATATTATTTAAATAAAATAATAAAATAAATAATGTTATTTATTTACATATTATGTGTCGCACGTTATGAGATCTGAAAGAGGAGAGTAAGTGACACAAGAGGATTTACTGTTAATGACGCGAGTAAAGAATCTGGAGTTATCGGATCTTGATATGCGTCGTTTAACCTTCCCCAGATTGTCCTCTACCGTTCTCACTTGCAGCTGTAAGATCCTTAGTCGTTTGATTTTACCTGACTTTGCCCACTTAAATTAAGTCTACTCGTAATATAGATGATGACACCCGTCCTTAGGGAATCTTCTTTACCTCATCGGTAGCGCCAGTTGTTTTCTCGGGCTTTACGTGATGAACCTACGTTAGAGTTTTTGCTGTCTTACTAGAGACAAGCAAAGGTTCCGTTTGGTAAGTTATCGTGTCATTAGGTTCAGATACGGGGTCGGTCATTACGACTTCTTCGACTTCAACTTGCCAATATTCTTCTGGAGGTTCTGGAAAATCTTGATTGTGGGTCTTTTCCAGGAAAAGTAATATCCCCTGACCTTACGCTTTCATCCTTCAATTCTTTGTGGACCCCATTGTCCGTTTAAACTGGAACCTTATACCTTACTTCGTCCCGTTTCCGATTATCTCAAAACCGTTCTCTTGTGTGACCAGTATCATTTGTTGGAGAAGGTTGTTGTGTTCTCTTCTGAGATGTGCACCTGTAGTGGTCTACCAGTTGTGACTTTAGTCTAACTAATATAAAATACGTCGGTTTCTACCTCTTCGAGATATGTCAGTTGTTTTTGTTCTGACCCTCGACTGACACCGAGTACTAGAGGAATAATTGTTTAAGTCTGACTTTGACTTGTTTCATCCCTTTTGGCGATCTGATAAGTCCATACTGGATTTAGTTTAGGGAATACTAATATGTCACCTTCACTCTTTATCTAAATTCCCTGATCTAGACTATCTCACGGACTACTTGATACCTGACTCCAAGCACTGTAACATGTCCTCTGTTCCTAGTTCTAGTAGGGGTACCTTTTCTTTACTTTTTTTCGTTTTACCGACAGATCCCTCCGGAATGTCTATCGACATTTTTCTTCTCTCCGCTTTTCGTTTCCTCTTTTCCTTTCTATATTCGTAGACTTACGTCTCAAGGTTTCTTATCGTTCTTCTCTATTCTTTCGGAAGAAGTCGTTAGTTACGTTTTCTTTATCTCCTTTTCTTGTCTTGCCCTTTCTGATCTCTAGAGAAGTTCTTTTAATCTCTATGGTTCCCTTGTAAAGTACGTTTCTACCCGAACTAGTTCCTGTCTTTACCATACCTGGATTGTCTCGTCTTCTATAATTCTTCTCCACCGTTCTTATGTGTCTTCTTGACATGTTTTTTCTGGAAGTGCTGGGTCTATTAGTACTACTACACTAGTGAGTAGATCTCGGTCTGTAGAACCTTACACTTCAGTTCACCCGGAATCTTTCGTAGTGATACTTGTTTCGATCACCTCCACTACCTTAAGGTCAACTCGATAAAGTTTAGGACTTTCTACTACGACACTTTCACGACGTGAGTTATACGGTCGTTTAAACCTTTTGAGTCGTCACCGGTGTCACGACCTTTTCCAGTCAAAAGTAAGGTTAAGGTTTCTTTCCGTTACGGTTTCTTACGAGTTTGACGGTGTGTTAGTAGAGGGTGTGATCATTTCTTTACGAGTTTTAAGAGGTTCGGTCTGAAGTCGTTATGTACTTGACACTTGAAGGTCTACAAGTTCCACCAAAATCTTTTCCGTCTCCTTGGTCTCTAGTTTAACGGTTGTAGGCGACTTAGTATCTTTTTCGTTCTCTCAAGGTCTTTTTGTAGATAGAGACGAAATAACTGATACGATATCGGAAACTGACACACCTAGTGTTATTTGACACCTTTAAGACTTTCTCTACCCTTATGGTCTGGTGGACTAGACGGAGAACTCTTTGGATATACGTCCAGTCCTTCGTTGTCAATCTTGACCTGTACCTTGTTGTCTGACCAAGGTTTATCCTTTTCCTCATGCAGTTCCGACATATAACAGTGGGACGAATAACTTGAAGATACGTCTCATGTAGTACTCTTTGCGACCTGACTTTCTTTGTGTTCAACCTTAGTTCTAACGGCCCTCTTTATAGTTATTGGAGTCTATACGTCTACTGTGGTGGAAATACCGTCTTTCACTTCTCCTTGATTTTTCGGAGAACTACTTTCACTTTCTCCTCTCACTTTTTCAACCGAATTTCGAGTTGTAAGTCTTTTGCTTCTAGTACCGTAGACCAGGGTAGTGTAGTACCCTTTATCTACCCCTTTGTCATCTTTGTCACCGTCTGAAATAAAACCCCCCAAGGTTTTAGTGACGTCTACCACTAACTTCGGTACTTTAATTTTCTACGAATGAGGAACCTTCCTTTCAATACTGGTTGTATCTATCGTATAAGTTTTCGTCTCTGTAATGGAACGGTTGTTTCCAGGTAGATCACTTCCGTTACCAAAAAGGTCACCAGTACATACCTACACTTTCAACCTGACACTTCTTCCGACTCCCGGCTTCTTAACTACGAAAACTTGACACCACAACCTCTTCTGAGAACTCTCAAGGAACATGACGTTCCTCTAGGTTGGTCAGGTAAGGCTTCCTCTAGTAGGGACCCACAAGAAACCTTCCTTACTACGATTTCGACTTTGAGGTCATGAAACCGGTGGAGTACACTTCTCAACTGAGTAACCTTTTCTGAGACTACGACCCTCCCAAACCCCCGTCCTCCTTTTCCCCTGGTATCTCCTACTCTACCGACCTACCGTAGTGGCTGAGCTACCTGTACTCAAACTCACTTGAGACCCTCAACCACTACCTGTCCCTCCGGACCGTACGACGTTAAGTACCTCAGTGTTGCTCAGCCTCTACTGACTCGCTGACTTGACTATACATCGTTCATCATCATTTATAAGTCATAAATAATTTACTTATGTGGAATATCTTTTAATCGGAAGGTAAATGTTAATGGATCATAACATTGAATACTCATTTATGAAGTTATTATTCAAGATCGAAGTCCTAGAGTGATTTGACTACGTCCAACCTTTTGTAATTTGGATAAATGTCGTCTATTACGAATAATGGTTTCGAAAGTCAGAGAGAGACGACTCTTCTATGTTGTGAGACCCCAAGACCCTAAATTTCATAAAATTATTGTCTCAATAATAAGTATTACGGGTAAGAGAAATTTTACTGGACGATGAACTTTCACTAACCGGTCCTTAGTCTTTCGTTGTGTGTGATTGTCTTCATTTTAAAATAACTGTTACAAGAATCCAATAATCCGAAGGGACCATCGAGTCTTCCATTCTTAAACGGACGTCACGTCCTCTGGATTCAAGTTAGGGACCCAACCTTTCTAAGGGGACCTCTTCCTTTACGGTTGGGTGAGGTCATAAGAACAGTCCTTTTAAGGTACCTGTTTCCTCAGACCACCCGATGTCAAGTAAAACAGAGTCTCAGTCTGTACTGACTCACTGATTCTGAAAGTCAAAAGTAAATCCAGTGATTCTTTATTCTACAATGGGTCTCTGTCGGTCCCCCAGTAACTAAATAATGTCTAACTTCACCTCTATGGGTGGAATCGAGGTAGTCGGTCAACCAATGTACACCAGTTGGTGTCGTTAGGGACATCAATAAATGATGTGTAACGACATTGAGAAGGGTTGATAATTGTGAGTTTCTCTATCTCGTCCCGAAGTTTTCCTGACCTGTGTGAGAAGAGTTTTGTTGGAAAGATACAACGTTTTGTATATTTTATCAGTAAGGACATCTTTTAAGTACCCAGATGTCGTAGTAACTCGTATTAAAGTCTTGTATTAGAAAGTTTAAACGTGTTTATCAAGACTAACAAGTGGAAGTGAGATTTATGTTAAAATGAAAAAATGATAGATCTTCCGTAGAAAGAATAAAGTGTTGTGTGTCTTGTTTTGAATACATTTTTGGTACGGACAGGAAGACTAATATTTGTAATGAGAGGTGATAACTACTTAAGTCATAAAAGGTTTGAGCCAGTTACTTAAAAGGGTCCACGATATCATTTACTTGAGACGTTTCTCTAGAAAATTTAGGTTTGATAAAGGGTCCGGAATGGGTAAACGGTCGTTAATATAGAGTCAAGTGGAATATTCCTTTACTGAGGATGTGACTTCCTCAAATTTGACAACGAAAACAACAAGTCAGTGATTCAGAATACAGGATCAGAAACGTTGAGGTACCTAACGTGGTGTGGTCCGAGGGATAGGAGGTAATATTCTTTTCAGTTTAAGGAAAAGGGTTCGACGAAAAGAGAAAGACGTACTACTTTGAAGACGAATAAGAAATCCATTGTATTAAACCCTGAGACGAAGAGGAACGTAACTACGGAGAAGACTAAGATTAGGTACCGACATCCATGGTAGATATACGACTACTAAGTGTTTGTATATGAAGTAGGGAAGTGTCGAGGTCTGTGTATATTAAGTGAATGGTACCCTGTCGAGTTATGTCGAAAGTTTTGTGAAGTTTAAGTTATAGAGAGTTTGAATTGAGTAATAGAGATAGGGGTTTTCAATAGGGATAATGAGTTCAGAAAGGTATATATCAAAGGTTCGTCTTGAGGTCTTTATATAGGAGTTTAGTCTGACGGGAGAATAGAAATGTCGATTTGGTAAAGGGTTTAGAACAGGTAAGGTTGATTAATCTAGATTTTAGGTAGATGAACTGAACTTGAGGTACCGGTAGTGAGATCAGGTTCGGTAAAAACAGAAGTCAGACCGAGTGACGTCAACAGGAACTTGAAAGGGGTAGTGGGTGTAAACGTGGAACGTTAGGTCGTCGGATTGTTGATATTGATGTCTGGACTAGTACAATAGAGTTCGATATTGGACGGGTGTTAGAGGATATCAGAAGTACCACTCCGGACGTATAGAAATTGTACTAGACATTCCGGAACGAACTTTAGATTTGAGAAACGGTTCCGGATATACCGGAATGGACAGGTCGAAATAGAGGACGATCAGCTAATGGGGAAGTGACAGATACTGGGTCGGTTTGACCGAGAGTAAAAGAGTCAATTCAGTGGACAAACAGGATGAAGTCCTCGGAATGAGTCTGTCGAAGGAGGCTGGTACTAGTCAAGTCAGTCAGTCAAGTCAGCGAGTCAGCACAGGCTGAGAAACGCTGGGGTACTTAACGTCGTGCGGTCCGGAGGGACAGGTAGTGGTTGAGGGTCTCAAGTGAGTCTGAGTGCAGGTAGCTCAGTCACTACGGTGGGTCGGTAGAGTAGGAGATGAAAGGGGAAGAGGAGGACGGGGGTTTGGGAGGGTCGTAGTCTCAGAAAAGGTTACTCAGTTGAGAAGTGTACTCCACCGGTTTCATGACCTCAAAGTCGAAATCGTAGTAAGGAAGGTTTCTTTAGGGTCCCAACTAGAGGAAGTCTTACCTGTCCAACCTAGAGGAACGTCAGGTTCCCTGAGAGTTCTCAGAAGTGGTTGTGGTGTCAAGTTTTCGTAGTTAAGAAGCCGGGAGTCGGAAGAAGTGTCAGGTTGAAAGTGTAGGTATGTACTGGTGTCCCTTTTGGTATCGGAACTGATCGGCCTGGAATCAGCCGTTTCATTACAGAGACGAAAACTTATATGATAGATACAACCAGTATTGAAAAGAAGGTTCCTCATTCGCAGAAAATTAAAGTACCGACGTCAGTGGTAGACGTCACTAAAACCTCAGGTTTTTTTATTTCAGACTGTGACAAAGGTGACGAAGAGGTAGATAAAGGGTGCTTCACAACCCTGGCCTACGGTACTAGAAGCAAAAGACTTACAACTCGAACTTCGGTTGAAGAAGTGAGAGGAGAAAGTGAAAGTAGTTCTCCGAAAAATCAAGGAGAAGTGAAAGACGGTAGTCCCACCACAGTAGACGTATAGACTCCAATAACTATAAAGAGGGCCGTTAGAACTAAGGTCGAACACGAAGAAGGTTAGGTCACAAAGAGTACTACATGAGACGTATCTTCGATTTATTCGTCCCACTGTTATATGTCGGAACTACGTGAGGAAAAGGATAAACCTTGGTCAGACAACAAGGTACAGGTCAAGATTGACAACGAAGGACTGGACGTATGTCTAAAGAGTTCTGCGTCCAATCCACCAGACCATATGGGTAGAGAAAGTCTTAAAAGGTGTCAAATAACACTAGGTGTGTCAGTTTCCGATATCGTATCAGTTATTTCGTCTCTATCTACAAAAAGACCTTGAGAGAACGAAAAATGTAGTAGGTCGCCTACAACCGTTAAACTAGAGACCAAGGAGACGGAAAAGATTTTGGTCGAACTTGTAGTCCCTCAAGTGCCAAGTACATAACGACTTCAGACCGAACCTCTTAAAACTCGTACTGAAATGATCGTACACTCTACTCACGTTGACACGTCATCAAACTCGTAAGAGACCGTAACGGAAAGAAACCTTAACCTTACTTTTGACTGGAAAAGGTCAGGACACCGGTGACGAATCAAAAGGTTTAAACGACCGTATAACTCACGTCGTGAAAGTGTCGTAGTAGAAAGTCCTAAACTTTATCGAGTTGACCTTAAGGTAGTGGAGACGATCGAAACAAGTATCACTACGAAAGATTCCGGGTCAACTGAAGTGTAAGGTCCTACAGACCGAGATCCACTCACTAGTGTGGTAGCACTAATAGACCCAGCACTTCCAGAAAAAAAATGTCAAGGAGACACATAAGAACGGTGGAGAAGAATTATAGAAGACGAGACAATCCAGGTATGGTAAAGACAGGAAATAGCTCGGGTAGAAACGTACTTTACAAGGGAACCATAGAGATTAAAAGAACTTCTCTAGAGATCAGAAAGGGCAAGACAAGAAAAGGAGATAAAGAAAACGTAACTACCGACTTCTTCAGAAAGAATAGAGAAGAACGATAAGAAACCTTGAGACGTAAGTCTACGAATATAGAAAGGAAAAGAGGAAACGAAAAGCGGAGAGAAGAAAAGTGTCGATAACATTCCGGAGGGGTCTGTCGGTAAAACGAAAAAAAGTAAAGAAAAGGTACCCCTACCAGAACTAGGGACAGAGGACATGTTACAGTGCTTGGAGTAAGGTATCAAGTAGTCCGTGAGATAGATAGTCTAGATCCGGGAATTTAGATAAAGAGTGAAGGTGACATATTAGTATTCCCTAAACTAAATCCAGTATGGACTTACCAGATCGCCAAAAGGGATGAAAGAAGTTAAACTCAGACTTAAACCATTATTCCTCAAGTACTAGACTCGGTGTCAGTCGAGGATCAGAACAAAAACAACTGACATATCTCGAAGAGGTAGAAACCGACGTATTCTATATTAGTTAGACTAAAGCCACAACTGGTAGACCACTACAGGTGTACATCTCAGAAGAGAACACAACAACCTTCTTCCACAAACGATACTGGTCACACAAGAGAACGGTTTTAAGATGATCAGGAACTGGACGAAGTAAGGTGTAAGGTTCCTGTTTAAACGGACAATGAGGTCCACAAAGAACTGAAGGATGAAAACGTAAGGTCAGGGGATATTTCTTTTCCTGTAGAAAAAACTTACAATCAAGATTTTCCAGAACTTCCAGAAGTATTTTGGTAAGTTGAAGTCGAAGAAGTCACAATGACCGACCCCGTATCTGAACCTAATGACACTATAACTTACCAAACGGAACCTCTGCTTGTCTCTAGTAAGACAGTAAAAACTCTAACGTAGGTTCATCACGTAAAACCTGAGAAAACAACTGGTACTACCGATGAGGAAAAGAAGACTCCCTAAGGACGGGCGTCATCATCTATATTACCAGTAGACTCAATTTAAGTGGGTAAGGTCAGGTAAAATCAAACGACTAAGGATCTTACAGTTGTAAGTGGGAACGGTAGAGAACAAATTGGTGAAGGTTAAACGGAACTAAGTACCCGGACTGTAAGGTCCAAGGATACGTTATGACGAGAAATGTCGTAGTCTGGAACGAAGATAATGGTCAGTGTACGTGTTGACGCACAACAAAAACGAAAACGAAGTAGGGAAGTAAGAAAGACCTCAATAAAGAGGTGACTAGAGGTCATCGTATAACCCGTGGATTACTGGACCCCTCAAGGAGAAAGCCATAGGATAGTAAAACGGAAAAGTATGACAAGTACCCCAAGAGTTCCGTTCTTATGACTTCACCGAACGGTAAGGGAAGAGGTCACCTGGTGTAAGACAGTCTGGAGAGGTGGTACTGAGCGACCAGAACCCAACGGAGCGGAAAGACATAAATAAGGAAACGTGTGTCGAAGTTGTATTTATAGTGAAAGAGTTACTATGACACGGTCCAAATAAGAAGACTTTTACAAATGTCGTCTCGTCATAAAGAGTAGAATACACGAAAGGACCTTGGAACAGGGAACAGGTCATTCTCGACTACAGACAAAAGGGAACGGAACTTGAATCCGACCACACACTGAAGAGATTGGTCGTTTCATTCCGTCTTAACTATGTCACACCGAAGACCACGATCTAGGATTTACCCTGTATCGAAGACAGACGGAGAAAGAAACCTCTAAACGGAAACCTTGAGTAGGTACCACAACACTCCTTCAGGTTCGTGTACCGGAATACCCCACAAGACCGGTGGTCAGTATCGATTCTAAAAATCGGTTGTCGTTAGTAGTTCATGGTCTGTATCCTAAATCACAGGAAGTCTACGAAGGTCAGAGAAACGAGACTCAGGAGGTCGACTTAGGGATCTATGGTTCCACGTGTCTGGTGACATCAGACAAATTTACGAACTCAGTGACTCATCATACATATTGTCATGAACAAACGATGTGAGTCAAACTCCAATTATACAATACGAAAGGATCATTGACCTTCTCTACGGAGGGGACCAAGAAGAGACTCTGAACCGAAACAACAGTAGTTGTAAGTATCGAGAATACGAGGAAATTGATACAGAAATCACAGACAGAAAAGAAAATGGAACCTGCAAACTATTCCTGTACTTAAAATAGTCGAGAACAGTTATGATATAAGTGTCACATCTATAAGTTATTTATAATAACCTATGTTAACACTTTAATAATTTACGTTAAGACACTCTCTCTTTCTTTCTCTTGGAACCACAAGTTTTTGATCTTTTTTCTTCGATTTACTCATCGTATCTTTATTACTCACCGAAAAGTTCTTCAGGAAATCTTCGTGGTTTTCTGATGTTATTTTCTGATGTTATGAGACGAAACCTTAACGTGTGACCACCATAAACATAAACTCTACCCCTTCAATCCCGTATTCATTCTATCCAACCGTCACATATAAAACTGTATTTCGACTCGATTCTCGTATTTTGGGACCCTTAACCCTTCCCCATTTTTTGTGGAATCATATCAATTCTTTTTCAGTGGGTTTCTAAAAATTTTCAGTTTATAGGTTCGTTACTGTAGTGATTTCTTCACTCTTTTTTCTAGTTTCTTGTACCTGCATCCTTAGTCATAGTCTTGGGACAACAGTCGTCGAGATTCATTGTTTTAGTGTTTTCAGTGTTGATATAACTCCGGCTCTGTGTCTTTGTTCGTAGTTTCTCTGAGAGAAGGGTTTTCACAAGAGGTTGTTTCTTTCGTTTCATATTTATATAGTGACTTTGACTACACCTATCTTTGGGATTGTTAAAAGAGGTACATTTTATGTCATTTATTTTATAATGGTATAATAATTATTTCGACAGAAAAGATTATTATAGTCTACACTTTTGGTATATCCATTCAAGAGATTACGGTTAAAGTGATATTCCAGAATTCAAGAAGTTCGAAGTAAAAAGGAAAACAACTAAAAAAAGTTCCAAGATTAACAATTCTGTAGGAAAAAAAGTCGGTCAAACGCAACACTATTTGTTACTACGTAAACGTTTTAACTAAAGTATGTCATAGATCTTACTTCCCTTTACACGTACATTTTGTCTTTACCTACCTATACGTATGAAATATATACAGTAGTTCTTTTGGAACTTATTTTAAAAGTATCGATAAATTTTTAGAAGTACCCTAACTTTTTACCTACTTGTTGTATCTATGTATGTTTAGATATTTGTGGAGACCTCTTTCTTTCCCTTGTTATTCCAGGAGGTTCCTAATCACGATTTTATCTAAGTTCAAAGTTGATGACAGATGCTCTTCTGTGGTATCAGTAGATTTGAACATGAAGTTTTGGTGTATGAAACTCTATTATTTTACGGATCAGTTTATCCAACAGAGTTTTCTACAGATGTCACTTATCTTTTTACGATCGAGTCGAAATGAGACGACGACGATGACGACGACGACGACGACGACGACGACGACGACGACGATTCAACGAAGTCAGCATAGGCTGAGACACGCTGGGGTATCTACCGTCAGGTGGTCCGAGGCGGACCCTAAGAGGTCCGTTCTTGTGACCTCACCCAACGGTAAAGGAAGAGGTTACGTACTTTCACTTTTCGCTTTCACTTCGGTGAGTCAGTACGGGTTGAGAAGCACTAGGGTGCCTGACGTTGGATGGTCCGAGGAGGTAGGTACCCTAAAAGGTTCGTTCTCATGACCTCACCCCACGGTAACGGAAGAGGTGTCGAAATGAGTTTCGTATACATTTTATTACAAAAATTCATCTTTACATTAGGTTTAGGATAAATGTTAGAGTAACCCAGACTTTCTCACTTTCACAATCAGCGAGTCACCACAGGTTGAGAAACACTGGGGTACCTGACATCGGGTGGTCCAAGGAGACAGGCAGCCTAAGAGGTCCGTTCTTATGACCTCACTCAACAGTAAGGGAAGAGGTCCCCTAGAGGGACTGAGTCCCTAGTTTGGGTCCAGAGGACGTAACGTCCGTCTCAGAAATGACCGACTTAGTTCCCAGACTCGATAGTCGTTTTGGTCCCCTGGTACCCTCCCCTGAAACATCTGTTCGTTAGGGATTTCAGTGGTTACATTACGGTAAGGAAAATCGATTACGGAAATTTGTCTTTTGGGAGGTTTTGTGGTGGGTCTTTTTCATCAGTGTGGAAATTGGAGATAAGTGTTTGATTAAGGACTTGACAGGTTTAGTCAGAGTGTCGAGTAGGTCAGAACGAGAGTAAAGGGTCGATGGTTGGAGTCATAAGTAAACGGACATGCGACGTCGAAGTTCGAGGGTCTAAGCTGTTGGAGTGATCGAGGTCGATTTCGGACGGGTAGACGAGTGACGTTTCGTAGTAGTCGTTTGGAAGACTAAGGAAAAGACCGAGATGTACCGGAAAGGGGTGTCCCTCGGGAAATGGTTCCCGTCCTACAGAGTGTCCTTCCTGATCTATATTACAGGGTGACACCGGTCTTCTTGTTTATTTCGTTACCCGTAATGATAGTTCTATATAATACCTCTAAAGAGAAAAAGAGAGAGAGAAAACACTCTTACGTAGAGTGAAATATATTACTTTCGTTTGTCTTTTAGTTCTAAATGAAGTGACGTAAAACCAACACACGACGGAAAGGTCTATCGTAGTTTTGGTCTTTTTAATAGACTTAAAACGGATTAAGTACAAATAAAACATGCTTATATTTAAAACGGTAGGAATGGAGAGTCACCAATGTTAGTGTATCGACGTATTCCCAGAACCAAATTTAATGTCATAACAGTTTAATCGTTCTTATATTTGTCTGTTCTTATCATTACTTTAACAATACGTATATACGAAAGATTTAATGTTACGTACGTTATGATACATGTGAGAAATTTTTTACGGCCATAGGGGATTGACTTTTTGTCGTAACTTAAGTTTACAGAATGTAGAAAGACAGAAAATTGAGGGTGACGTCCGTGATAGATTTATTACCTAGAAGTACCGAATGTCAATGTTTCACGGTATACGGAAAGAAAATTAATTTTACTAAAGGTATAATATAGGTCAAACAAAATAATTTTGTTTAGTTTTCCTTTTTTCGCTCTACCCCCCTTTCCGACCAACTTAATTGATGTTCTAATTGTGTGTCCGTACTGACTTAAGCTTACTCTAGTAAACAAGGATTCTTGAAAAAAAAAAAGAAATTGCGACATCTTAAAGTCGTTTTAGCCAGACGTAGTCACCATAGACACGACCCTACGGTGTTAAGGGAAATGTAGGTACCACAGGGTTTGTGTTGTTTCCATCTAAAAAATTCGTTCAACTCTGGTAAACAAGTACGGAAGTTATGTGTTCAAAAATTTGAACAAGATTGAACGATGTGTCATACGAAAACGGTAGATGACCTTGTTACTATCTGACGTCCACATTATTAAAGACGTCGTCATCCTCGACTAATTGACCTGTGAAACTTCTACTAAAGAACCCCGAGATTATGTATATATCCCTCTCATTTGTTAGAGGAAGTTCTAAAAATCCCTTCCCTAGAAGGTTTTAATCTCTGGAAGTCCCTTCGGACTCTTTGAAAAAGGTACTAAGGACAGAGAAAGGTTTCCGAAAAAATTCTACGGTCACACAGATAGATCTTTTACGTTACGGTATCGTTTCGTTCTCTGTTTTCGGACCTAAAGGTTTTCGACCTCTGAAGTTAGTATTTCCCTTTTCAAACCTTAGTATGATTTAGTAAAAGTAAAGACCATTTGTTAAAAAGAACTTCTAATTAATAAAAAGGTATTTATATTAGTGAGCCTGTCAAAGAGGAAATAAATTGTCCTCTTCCAAGGGAACCCCAGAAGAATATGAATCCTTGGTGCCTTACGTAAGGTATCGTAAAACTTAAATATTACTTGTAAAATTAAAAAGTTAAGAGACTCAGATAATCAAAGGTGGAATAATGGTAGTAGACTCACCAAACCAATGACTTTATGTCTCTTAACCTCGTCTGTCTGAGATTGGGACGGGGATTGTTGGGGTGGAGGATCATAAGTATAAGACCACATTAAAAGAGAGGAACCTGACACCCGACCTGAACCTGCGAACTGTGGATGTTTATTTTATGTCGTTTTCTTACCTTACGGTGAAGACTCTAATCCAATATTCTCTGAGCTGGAGAGACACAGAAAGGAAGAGTGAGACCGAGAAGAGTGAACGACTTAGACTACTTCGTTTGGTGGCTCAACACTAGACACGATACCTCTTCTGTGTTCCTTATCCCCTCCGGAGTCTGTGTGTCGATCACTCTTTTGTCCCCAGGAATTAGGTTGTTGGGTATCCTTTGGCTTAGGAAGGTTTTGGTGTGTTAAATCGATCCTTCCCCTAGAAAGGAGTCAACTGATCTCTATTGACATCGGGACCGTCACAGAAATAGTGTCGTCGTACGCACTAGGACTTGGTTTCGTGGGGTCGATTCGGTATACACCTACAGAGTACGTGGACACACCAATCAGCGAGTCAATACAAACTGGGAAATACTGAGGTAGCTGACATCGGGTGGTCCGAGGAGACAAGTGCCCTAAAAGGTCCGTTCTTATGACCTCACCCAACGGTAAAGGAAGACAGAGTACGTATCTTTGGTAATTTAGGATTTATAAAAAAATTGTACTTTGATTGTACACAATACCGTCAAACCATGTGTCGTTATCCATTGATTGTGGTCATGTTAGTCACTAAGGGGTATCCATGGTCGGACCGATGACTACAACGGAAGTCCGGTACAAATCCAATAAGAGTCTTTCAGTTATGTTTAAGGATACAGTCGTTTAAATTTTTAATACGTCTTTGTTCTCTCTTCTTTGTTCACTACAGTACATTGTTTTTTAATAACTTGTGGATTAGAAACTTTCCAGATCCAATCCATTCCTTCCCCCTTTTGCAAGTTATAATTTACTCTTTATGATATCTAACTTACAACACACGGGGATTTTAGGATACAAATTTGAATTGAGGGTCACACTACTATACGCTTCCATCCCAGAAACCCTTCACTCATAAGTACCGTCGTCTTGGCATACTTACTTTAATCACGTGAATGTTTTTTTCTTATGTCCCTCGAGGGGACGGGGAAGGTAGTAAACTCTAATATTACTTTTCAGTCGGCAGATACTTGGTTCTTCGTCCGAGAGTGGTTAGAAAGACCACGGATGAATCTGAATGGTTGGTGGTTATGATACTTTTTTATAAAAAAAGGAGAAATATTTGGTGGGTCAAGTACTACAAACAAAATATCAACAGATTTGTCTGATTCTTTCCTTCATTATGTCCATTTCTACTTAATTATTTCCCTTTTAATCTATCTTCCTATAATTATTATCGTAATTACAATCCTTTCGAGTTCCTTCTTGTAGGGGCTACCCATTGTTAACCCTTTCTGTGATCACCCGTCTGTCGAGAACTTTACCCGGAACATTCCTTCGAATCATAAACAATTTTACTTCTTTTAGGACTTATTACCAATTTTGTACGTCTTTACATGTCATCATTCTTTTACTTTCAATAGTCAGCGAGTCAGTACAAGTTGAGAAACCCTGCGGTACCTGACATCGGGCGATCCGAGGAAACAGGTACCCTAAGAGGTCCGTTCTTATGACCTCACCCAACGGTACGGGAGGAGAGCCCCTAGAAGGGTTGGGTCCCTAACTTGGGTCCAGAGGTCGTAACGTGCACATGAGAAATGGTAGACTCGGTGGTCCCTTCGGGACCTTCTTTTACCCGGTATACTCACTCAGCAAGTGCGTGTCTTCTATGACCCTTTGTATAAACATAGTCAGTGTACTCGTTTTCAGGACTTACGGTCTAGGTCTTTACAGACGTTAATTAAGACGTTCCTAGGTTACTTTAACGAACCTTTCTTTGATCTGGTTTTATCGTAGAATTTTCTTAGTAAAACGTTGTTTAATTTACTACCCAGGTTTATGATGTTTCTTTTTACGTTTTCTGAAACTTTACCTGGTTTTTCAAATAGTTCACTAAAATTAGGATTTGATGTCCGTAACTCCCGTCCTTAGTCCATAGGATCCTGGTACCCGGTTTAACCCGGTCACCGGATAAAAACTCGTAGTAATCTCGATACTTACTAAAATATAAAAAAATTTCGACATTTTGTTTCTTCTTGTTTCGGTTCTACTTATTCACTGTTCCAGGTACACACGGGTGGTTCGGATTTAATAAATGATAGACTAGGAAGTATCTTTTTTAAACTGTTGGGGACTAGATTCCCTGTAAGAGGGTCCGAGACTTAGATTCCCCAAATGTGGAAAGAAAACACGATAAAATCTTAAGACATTTAACATTTATTGATCATCGGGATGTTTACCCAAGGACAGTTAATCGTACGTTTTATCAGGATACACTACCTCCCTGTAAAATAGAGAGGAGGGATTGGGGTGGAGTGAGGGGAAGAATACCTTTTCTCAACCAAAACGGAGGTAGATATTTTAGTAAAGTACCGGATATAGAGACAAGAAACTAAATAAAAAACTTAACTAACAATTGTAGATTGACCAATGGAGTATTTAAGTACTCAATTTATTTTAGAAACTGTCCACGAGTAAAATACTCTCAGTTCTAAACCGGTAAAAATGTTTGCTCAGAAAATTGTTACTCTTTTCTTTTTTTACTACTATTTAGTCTCTGATAGTGTCGACAGAGATTCTAAATGTATACATAGTGACATCTCAAGGTTGCATATAAATTTGTGGTACCTCAAGACCTACAGTGACCGATAATTCAAGTCGTTCAGGGGTTCATATATATCTCCAATCTTTGATTCCCACAGAAGCCATATTCTACTCCTGGTTTGGTTCGTCTCAGGACACTGTGTCTTGTCATAGTGAGGATGACCTATACTACGATGGGTTATTCTTACACTATGATGTGTTCCTCCCTGATCTACTTCCCTTTTGGAGTGGATCATTTTTATTATCGTATTTTGGACCTACTCCGTTTATTTCCGTGTTATACCCTCAGTCTAGAATATGAACTTGAGACTCGTATAGTCGTTACGGGGAGTGTCTCCCAAGTCAAGGTTCGGACGGGTCTCCCATTTACAACCAGAGAAGACCTTTCGGGAGAAGAGCGAGGAGAAAGTAGGAGATTAGAGTAAAAATATGATCCTGTACTGAAGGAGGGAGTTTACAAAACCAAAGGAAGAACGAAAAAGTTCGTGAGGAAAAAGGAGAGAAGATTGACGATGCGTCTTTAGGAGAGAGAGATGAACAAGAAAGAAGTCAAGTCAAGTCAGCGAGTCAGCACAGGCTGAGAAACACTGGGGTACTTAACGTCCTGTGGTCCGGAGGACAGGTAGTGGTTGAGGGCCTCAAGTGAGTCTGAGTGCAGGTAGCTCAGTCACTACGGTAGGTCGGTAGAGTAGGAGACGACAGGGGAAGAGGAGGACATGAGTTAGGGAGAGTCGTAGCCTCAGAAAAGGTTACTCAGTTGAGAAGCGTACTCCACCGGTTTCATGACCTCACCGTCGAAGTCGTAATCAGGAATGTCCTGACTAGAGCAAATCTTACCTGACCAACCTAGAGGAACGTCAGGTTCCCTGAGAGTTCTCAGAAGAGGTTGTGGTGTCAAGTTTTGTAACTAAAAAGTCACGAGTCGAAAAAGTGTCAGGTTGAGAGTGTAGGTATGTACTGGTGTCCTTTTTGGTATTGGAACTGATCTACCTGGAAACAACCGTTTCATTACAGAGACGAAAACTTATACGACAGATCCAACCAGTATCGAAAGGAAGGTTCCTCATTCGCAGAAAATTAAAGTTCCGACGTTATTGGTAGTCGTCACTAAGACTTCGGGTTGTTTTATTTCAGACTGTGACAAAGGTGACAAAGGGGTAGACAAAGGGCACTTCACTACCCTGGTCTACGGTACTAGAAACAAAAGACTTATAACTCGAAATTCGGTTGAAAAAGCGAGAGGAGAAAGTGAAAGTAGTTCTCCGAAAAATCGAGGAGAAGTGAAAGACGGTATTCCCACCACAATAGACGTATAGACTTCAAGAACTATAAAGAGGACCGTTAGAACTAAGGTCGAACACAAAGAAGGTCGGGTCGCAAAGAGTACTACATGAGACGTATTTTCAAGTTATTCGTCCCACTGTCAGAACTGCATGAGGAAAAGGATAAACCCTGGTCAGACAACAAGGTATAGATCAAGATTGACAACGAAGGACTGGACGTATATCCAAAGGATTCTTCGTCCAGTCCACCAGACCATAAGGGTAGAGAACTTCTTAAAAGGTCAAATAACACTAGGTGTGTTAGTTTCCGAAACCGTATCAGGTAATGTTACTCAAGTCGTTTATCAATAAATAGAAACGAGATGTCGTTCTTCCCAAATTAGAACTTTAAGACTTGTTCAACTATAAACCCACAAACCTCTACCACCATTACTCTATAAATTTAAGATTTTTTACCTTCTTTAAAAAAATCTTTTTTTATACTTAATTCAATAGGACTAGACGTTCCCATTCCGTTACTTCAACCCCCTTTATTCCATCGAATTCTTCCACAATACCTCCATCTTATAAGTATTTCACAGTAAAATATCTTATATCTTCTACTTTATACTCTTAACTATATTCTCGTAAGGTCATACAGTTCCAACCAGTAACCATCACTACAATTATAAATACCCCTTAAGTCCAGTTCCTTAACCATACCCTCCAACAACCTCTCTAATACTGTACTTAAAAGAGTTATATTTTCTGGTTAATATCAACGTTGTTAGTAATGTCTTTTTAAAGTTTTATCACTAATCCGAAACCTCTTATTTAATACATTCTCATTAGGGACAGAGATGGTGTCTAGTTAGTATACAAAAAGTATGAATAAAATAGACAAAATAGATTAAGATCTTATCTTCTAAAAGGTACTGGAGTATCTTAAAAAGATAATAAAATGGGGACCTACACTTCTTAATGTTGTTATTTTTAACGTACAAGTATTTGAATTGGTACAAACCCTACGTTAATATCCTATCAAGAATAAAATTTTTCGAAGGGGTATATCGTTTTATACTAATACAAGGTAATTAGAAACTCCTGATATTATGGTAGTAAGTAGAAATAGTTGACTCAAGTAACTAAAACGTAGAGACGTTCTATCCAGTCGTAAGATTTTTTATAAATAGTCACCTTTGATTGTAGGTCATACCTTATACAGTATAAAGTAAATGACATAATTTGATTCAAATATAAAATGATAACAATAAGTCTATGACTTTTCTGTATTCTGGAGTACTAAAGATTATTAAAAAAGACATATACACCAAAACAAAACAACAACTACTATTACTACAAAAAAAAAAAAAGAAAGGTAGACAGGACTTTTATCACAAGTTACAGGACCTAAAAAGTTATAGTGGTTTTTATTTAATCAAAATTTTTTGAGTTTGACTAAATTTACAGACTAAGATGGGTTACATTACACATTTTTTACAAAGTTTCGGTTTGTATTAAAGAGGTGAAAGAGAGTAATAAAAGATGTTTCATATCGAAGTAAACATTTTCTCTCCATAATACAAAAAAAACTCTTTTATGTAACATAAGACTCGGAACCGTTTAGATATCTTTAGTTGTGAGTTAGTTTACTTATTATACTTAGGATCAAAGTCCTGAACGAAATCCTTTTTATACAGTATATCCGTTAGAAAAGAACGGAGGGACCTCTGGGTCCACTCTTAGACTGTCTCATCTTTGGTCTTTTGTGTAATGGGAGTTTGACTTTATAACAAACCCAGGGTCGGTAAAGGATAAGTGAAATCCTTTTGATTCTGGGTGTATGACGCACTGTCAATTAAGGAAAGTTTATTTAAACAACATGTCTAGGTCACCACTTGTTTTCTAATTAGAAGTTCATTTTATGGCTCATTTTCATATACGTAAAAAAAAAGATGAACGACATTACTTAATTTGTAAGACAAAACTCCATTTTGTTTTCGAATCGAGGAAAACTTACAGGATCTCGATTAAGTGACTGTATGTGAGTTCAAAAAAAAAAGTAGTTTGACTAAATAATGTCAGGAAGTCGTACTGGTTCTCGGGTGAGGTCTGATTTAGTAAAGTGATGACAGTCTTGATCTTAAATGGTTTGTCATAAATTTTACGTTTTGTTATAAGTCTTACTTAGGAATTACTCAATAATATGAAAAAAAAAAAAATTGTCTTTGACATGTGACTTCGTTTCATGACTACTAGAGAATCCCCACAATGTACGTTAATTAGTATTTCTAAAAAAGATCCTCTTATTTAGGTCTATCCAAATTTAATATCATATTTAGAAAATAGTACCCGGTACCATTAATTTTAACAATTTATTTTGTGTGTTTACAAAGTGTATGATTTAGATGAAGTGTACATCGATGTATCCAGTTATGAGAGATTTAAAAATACGACCGTTTAAAAGTGATTGGGACGACTTAAAGGAGCAGATACGTTTTATTAAAAAATAAGAGGTCCCTTTTAATGACATCACATAGTTTCCTTAAGGAATGGAAGTTTAGTTTGAATTCAATTCGTACCCCAAATTTAAGAGACGTTAATAAATCACACTGTAATAGTTTTACCAAATTACTTACATAAAATTAAGATGTTAAGTAGAGGAAAACTTATTTAAGAAGACCAATGACTTTATTTTTACGACGAATTAAACGAATTCTTTACTAAAAGATAATCCGAATACTAAACTTTTATGTTTGTAAAACTCTAATATCTTTAACATCTGTAAATAAACACTCTCCCCCTACAACCCTCTTAGTTCTTTCGTATTTGAAACCAAACTCTTGTGAAATGAGTTAAAACTTAAGACAATAATGACCGTTAACTAGTGGGGTTCAGAGTTACAAGAGTAGACAATTTACCCTGTCATTATGTCTAAAAAAAAAAAAAAAAACCAGGTAAACTATCCGAACTTTCTCGACAAGTGGATTTCCTTGTTCGTGTACGATAAGTTACTTGTTGTTCAGAAAAAGACAGTTATATACATGGTACTTTCAATCTGTTCTGAACTGAATCTAGGTGTGAAAATAAAATCTCTTTATAAAGAAGATTGAAGACCGAAAAGTCATCCCGATTGTAAAATTGAAACTCACGAAGTAATAAAAACAAATCTGTTCGAGATTCATGTTTCAAGACTACGTAAGTTAAGGTCTGTAAACGTAACGGACTAAGACGGGTGTACCGGGTACTGTTCAGGTGATTGGTTTATTTATTAAGATTCGTTTACTTGGGTTGATAATAAATTATCAGTAGTTAATGATACTATTATTTTAGATTTTAATATTCGAGTTAAGAATGTTAAGAGATATTAATGACTGTCTTTTTTGGTTTACTGGGATACTCAACTGTACAGTCTTAATTATATTCATTGGTGTATAGAGGTTGAAGAGACTGTATTCGTCAGTGATTCAAATCAATTCAATATTTATGTTTCCGTACCACTTTATCGTCTTTTTAGTAACTCGATTTTCCGGTTACGAAACCAAAAGTTGGTTAGAAGATTGATGATCTCAGATCTGTATAGTAAATATTAGAAATTAAACGTTAAAGAAATATGTCATCGTTACTATGATGGATGGGACAGATAGAATATGTTAATAATTCTTCTATTTCGTACTTTCGTGAAAATTTTAAGGTTTCATGATTTATCTTTACTTGTCGTCAACTAAAGTGACTTGAGTTACTTTTAAATGGTATTTTTTATACGTGTAGACAAAAGTGAGATCTTCTTTCTTGTTATATTATGAACCGGATGTACCGCGGGTTTGGTCTTTCTTGAGAATAAAACGGTTTTTCTAAATGTATCCTTATTTTACTCATAAAAGAACATACGTAACGGTTCACTTAAATACGAATTCTTTTTTGTACAAATTAGTGTTATTTTCATTCTTATTTCGTTTTATTTGGACAAACTTTTTCTCCCATTCCAAACGATGGTTTTTGTTATTTCATGTTTTCCTTGGTTCTTTGGCTTTGTTTAAAACGGAAAACGGTTCCTGGTCGACACCGATAGTCGCGTAGTTTAAAAATTTTTCATGAGTGGTGACAAACGGAATGGTCGTCACAAATCCCGAATCGATATGTCAAAATCCATACTATTAGGTCTGGTAACGTGATTATCGTTTTTGTTTCTGAACTACCACTGGTTTTTCTTTTGTTCGGATGAGAAACTTTATACGTTTCGTAATGTAGATTGTTACTTAAATTTTGTTACATAAGCAGGAGATTCACATCTTCAAGACATTTATATGAAGAGTATGACTTCTTAGTGTGACAATTCCTCTTTTTAGTGACTGGACTTTATCACAGTGAACACGGTTTCGGGTACTACGGTTCAGATCTAAATTATGGTATGGACTAACGTCAAAACTGGAAGTGGTCTTTATATTAGAATTAATTGGATAGATCTGAAAAGACTAGCCTCGGTTACTCTGAGACGGTATAACCGGGAGAGAAAGAGGAGGTTCTCCTTCTTAGACGTACTATTTTGGGAGTGGGAAAGAAGAAACGTTTCTAAAAAAAACGGGGTTTATTGTAAAATATAAATAAACAATAACTGAAGGAACGGGGTGGGAGGTAACATATTTTTGAAAAGTGAAGTATATTGGCAACTCCCGAGTCGTCAACAATCTACCTTACGGCGGACTAAGTATATCGTATACTATGTCAATTAATCTAGAAGTTTAAGTGAGTCAACTTAAAACAAAAAATCATCGTGATTATCGATAAGTCTTTATTTGAACTAAATGTTAGTTCATTTAGCACCGAGTCACCCATTTCTTAGGTGGACTTTACGTTCTCTGCGTCCTCTTTGTCCAAGTTAAGGACCCAGTCCTTCTAGGGGCCCTCCTCCCGTACCGTTGGGTGAGACCATAAGAACGGACCTCTTAGGGTACCTAGAGACAGGTACCTCAGTTTCTCAACCTGTGCTGACTTGTTGATTACGTATATCCGATTTATATTATTTTTATTAACAGGTATTAAATCAAGAATATATTTTCTTTTAAAATTTTCTCATCAGAAAGTCAAGGCAAGTGAGTCAGCACAGGTTGAGAAACGTTGGAGTACCTGACGGTAGTAATTGTGACAGGTAGTAATTGTGAGTCTCGATCGAGTTTGGATATCGGTATCTTAGTGACTACGGTAGGTTGGTAGAGTAGGAGACAACAGGGAAAGAGGAAGACGGAAGTAGAAAGGGTCGTAGTCCCAGAAAAGGTTACTCAGTCAAGAAGTGGAGTCCACCGGTTTCATGACCTCAAAGTCGAAGTCGTAGAAAGGAAGGTTAGTCATAAGTCCTCACTAAAGGTAGTCCTAACTGACCAAACTAGAAGAACGATAGGTTCCCTCTTAAAATTTTTTCTCACCAGAAGTTTACAGATGTTAATTTTCGGTCTGGAGTCTCAAGTAAATCCTTTAATTCTTTTCCTTTCTTCGATTTTAGAGGACTCGTAAACGACATATGGACCGAGTCACGAAACTTAAAATATTTGTAAAGAAGTAAAGTAAATTAGGATTAGTTTTTGTTTGTTTATTTTTGATTTATTTTGTTTTCGTTTTTTATGACATGTCAGTCGTTTCTAGTCATCAATAGTCCTAACACCAATCTACCTTCCTGCTTGTTCGTCTCGTGTTTCCTATAAATTCCGTTACTTTTGTATGACACACTATGATATTATTGTCTACAGTAATGCACACGAGTCAACGATTAGTACAGGTTGAGAAACGTTGGGGTGTCTGACCTCGGGCAGTCCGAGGAGACAGGTACCCTAAAAGGTCCGTTCTTATGACCTAACCCAACGATAAAAGAAGAGGTCCCCTAGAAAGACTGGGTCCTTAGTTTGAGCGTAGAGGACATAGAGGACGTAACCGTTCGTCTAAGAAATATGTAATCAGGTTATAGTATCTGACATTTTGTTGTTCTCGTTTGGGATTCTATTTGATAACAACTGGTTCTTCTTTGTGTCTTCCGACGTTTATTCTTTTCCCACATAACCCCCTACATCCCCGTCCCAGAATCTTTGGTGTGAAACCTTATGTGTCTAAGACCGTTTTTGTTCTCACATGTCCTCTTCTCTTTCTTATAAAATAATTTTGTTCATACTTTGTAAATCTTGAATATTCTAAGTCGTTTAGTTAAAAAATGAGACACTTTTAAGTATTGGAACTATTTGACATGATGATTTTTACTTTTATCGTTATACTATTAACAAAAGGACTAAAATCATCTGTATAAAAATTTCAAAATGGTAATTTGGACTACGACGGAGGACTAAACCATATATAAACAAGACAAAGTGAAGAGTTGACCCACATGCCGTTATGCTAAGACTGGGATTGACCGTCCTCAATCGCAGTCTGGGGTGTTTAAATTCCGGAATTGAGAGGAGCCTTGACACGAACGTAGTCTAGGGTCGACGTAAAAACCTCCCCCAACGGTCCGTTGGACCTGAAAGTTGATTGACTGACGTATAACCTACCAAGGATATTGGGGGAGTCGGAACTATTAAGTGGTCTTATTGAGTTGTTTTGAATCCTCTCAAGATATGAATTCTAATGTCAAAACAATTTTTTCTACGAGGATCCCACTTCAAGACCTTCCCTTACGTCTCAGGGGTACGGTAGAGGTGTACCTCAATCCCGTACAGTGGGAGGTCTGTGTAATTACCTGAAAGGTTGGTCCTTCGAAGTGACTCGAAGATTAGTCTCAAAGTATTGAATCCGTACTTACTGATTTAGTTCTACTGGTACACTGACTTGAGTTAGAGGTCGGGGAGAGACGAAGGATCTCCAGTATGGAGTTTCAGGGGTTGTGAAATTAGTACACGAACCAGAAGAACCCTAGTCTGGAGTAGGACTTCGATGGATACCTGGGTGGACTCAGTGGAGTAATCGTACTGTTTCTGTGAGGACAGTAACGTTTCCAAAAATGTCGAGACATGGTCCTTGGAAGTTGTTTTCTGATCTCTGTCAGAAACAGATATATGACATAGCTATATGATGTTACAATCTAGATGACTTACTTCGAAGAGTATACTTGGTTAGTTCCAGTGTCTTCCTTTTGTCTTCCGTATGACTTTAATTCCTGAAGGGACCACCGAGTCTGTCATTTCTTTTACTTTCACCGAATCATCACAGGTTGAACAACCCTAGGGTACCTGATATGTCAGGTACCTAAAGAGGTCCCCTAGAAGGGTTGGGTCCTTAACTTGGTCCCAGAGGACGTGACGTCCGTCTAAGAATGGTTGACTCGATAGTCCCCTTGGGAGCTTGCATTTCTTAGGAGGACGTTACGTCCTCGACGTCCTCTCTCCCCAAGTTAGGGACCCAACCCTATTAGGGGATTTCTTCCCTTACCGATTGGTGAGGTCATAAGAACAGACCTCTTAAGGTACCTGTCTCCTCGGTCCACCCGATGTCAGGCACCCCAGTGTCAGTCTGTGTTGATTTTAAGCTAAGTAAAATCAAATTGTTTCCCTCATAAAAACAAAACAAAACAAAACAAAAAAATGAACCTTTTACAAAATAACACAAATCTCGACAGTTTCCCTCATAAAAATTCCACTCCGACCTCATAGTTCCTTGGAGTTTCCGATAAATCTTTTGACTTTACTATCGTTCCTATCTTTCCTGTTCCTTGACTTTGTGACAGGTCTTGAACCTCCCTTTTTCAATTTATCTTTTCGGTTGAAATCCCATCGTCACTGAAAAAAGGATCCGTGTTTTAATCAACCTTTGGTACGAAGTCTCTTCCTTTGTCCCGGAATTATGACGCTGGAGTGAGAGAGAAGGACTTGGGTCGATCTGGAGTCTCGGACTTTGTCAGGAAACTACTTTAGGTATGTCCGGTCGGAGAACCCCGTGTCTCGTCTCACTTCCTACTAGACCTTCTCGTTTACGTTACACAGGTCGTGTGGGACTTCTTACCCACAACCGAAAATATATTTCAATCGAGTTGTAGGTACCTGTTACTAGAAAATCTAAGTGTAAACCAGATAATTTTACCAGTTTCGACGGATTTTGACTTGGTAGGAATCTAAAGACCTTTCTTTGAGTGAAACACGTAACGAAAAAGTACACGAGGGCCTACGATAATCAATTGAAATTCCTAAAAACGTAGTTATACACAAAATTTTTTTTTCCATCGAAACGTATAATAAAAAAAGACTATGGAAGATAAGTGTATTTATTCCTGTGTAATTTCACAAAGGGTTCGTACTTTTATTTGTTTGTTTTTCTATATTTGTGACCACAGGTGGAAATCGTAATATTTATTGGTTTAGAACCTACAAAAAATTTGAGTCCAAAAGGAAAGGTCGGTTAGTGGGGAAATACCCTTGAGTATTTCCCTCTCTCTTCCTAAGATATCCTCGACCCCGATAAATTTTTAGTAAGAAGAATATGAATTAAGTATCCTAATTTCGTTCATCAAGAAACTGAATAGGTGCTGTCCTGGTTTCTTGTGACGGGAAATAAAGTGTAACAGAAAAAGGGTTTCGAAGGCATAATCTTCTTAACTAACAGGACCATTTATTCTTCGACATAATATTAAATAATCAACGAGTCTTAATTTACTGATTACACATTTTTAGATAGTAGTGTCGGAGACCAAGTCAATTCTGGAGAATTGACTAGAATTCTGATCAATGGAGAAAGGAAAATGTCTTCCTAAAGCTACAAATTCAGATCTTTACATCACTTTTCATCCTAGACCGATGGACGGTGAGTTTTCGGTTACTTCTCCGTCCAACCACCTTTTAAACGAAATAAAACCTACGGCCGTTACCTCCCCTCCCCTCCTGAGAACAGGTTTTCGACTTGGTGAGAAGTCGGTGACCCGTTTCTCGAAAATTCCTACCTCCCTCCTCCGATGTACGTCAGTCGACTGATAGTAGAACTTTAACTAGTACGCGACGAGACTAGTCGTAGTAAATTAATAATATTTATGTCAATTAGAAGTTAAGGTCTCAACTAAACAAGGGTAAAGGAACTCCGGTTAAGAGTCTTAACACCTTGAACTCCAGTACCGATATCAAACCATAGTATATCAATTGAAGAAGGTGAACCACCCTTAAAGTCATATACGTTCTGGTGAGGATCCAATACAGAGTCTTATGATAGATACCGGGAACTCCTTCTTGATTTGCAAGAATTGATGCGAATTAGTGATTTGATAATAATCAGAATCACCTGACAAAAGGAAACAAGGACGTAAAAAAAGTCCAGAGACTAATTTGAATAAGAAACCGATTTTAAAAAGGCGTCTGTTTTCCGTCCGACTCCTGTAACTGTCGTATTTGGTATCCCAAAACGAGACAAAGTCTTTCACTTTAAGTCAAATCAGACACCAAAACCAGTAAGACACATACACATATAAAAGTTAGTTAAGACTAGCGATTCTAGTATATCTTGTATACACGTACACTCGTTTGCGTATGATCGTGTACGTGTGTGTAGTGTGTGTGTGTGTGTGCGTGTGTGTGTGTGCGTACACGTGACGTAGACGGATGACTATGATAATCTGGTAGAACAAAGAAAAAAGAAAAGAGAAGTTCTGTACGAACTATCCCTTAACCATCTTTATTATTGACCGGACAAGGAGAGAAACACTTTCACTGTGATAGAGATTAAAAGCGGGGTAACGATTTTTATACGTCTATCATACACCCTTATGAATTAAAAGGTTTGTCACGATTCTGTTTAAGTTCCTCTCTAAAATGACCGTTCGTCCCATTAAAATACAAAGAGAGGGGTTGGGGTTTAAAATTAACCTACCCATCTATGGAGGACATACTTGTCAAACTGTAAAAGTTTCACATAAATATGTTTAGTCACCTTCTATAAAGAGTCAACAAGGTGACTGATACGTCATCTATAAAGTTTTATCGTTACGTATAAAGTTTTAGAGAATTCAAAAAGATTTTTTATTCGAACCAGTCTTTATTAATCCTGGTAAGTTATTCGTTTACCTGTTACTGTACAAAACTATATTTTAGTCAATTTTATCACGTCGTATAAAGAGTGGTGACGGTAAACATGTAGAAGTAAAAGAAATTTACATGAACGGGCGGGAAATGAAACCCTATAACCGTCCTTACAATTTTATTTTATGTTGATCGAATATCTAGTTGTAGCCGAGAGGATTTACAAGACTCTGAAAAGAAGGTTTTCTGTGCGTGTGTAACACTTTCGGATACACGAATATTAAATGACACCAAGTTTACGGCCCGACATAAAAGAACCACAATCAGTTTGTGATACCTTTATGAATTACCATTTCTCTTTGGTTCGTAAAGATCGGTCAGTGAAAGTTGACTCTAGTTATGTCACATTACTACTAAATTCTACGAAGACTCAAATTGAATTCATTAAAAGGGAAGAAAGGAGACTCTAATATTTAGACTGATTAACGAAGTGTGAGAGATCTTGACGAAGAAGAACGATTCATATTAATGATACAGACCTAAGAGGATGTGGGGTTCATTAAAATACCTCCCGAACGGATGACTAGAGTAATATGAAGGTTGTGACTACGTAACCCGAGGTACGACAATAAATGGATGAAGTCATATGAACTATTTAATTTAGGTCCGGAACAATTTAAATGGGAAAATTCCGTGTTTATAGTGTTAAATTATACCTAATTTAATTTGGTTATCCTTAAAACGAAGAAGGTGGTGCCTCATGTGTAATCAACTGAAGTCAAACTAGTGATCTTATGGTGATGGTTTCTTCATTAGTCCGATAAACACTTTGTATACGTACCCCCTCTTTTTCGTAAGATCTTATTAAAAACTTCACTTTTTTCATTTTTGCAAGATGGTACCGAATTAGTCGAGGATTAATGTTTTCACATTACGTACCGTCTATTTTTTTGTTCTCGTTCTTCCCAGTCTCATCATGTATTATTAACGATGTGTCGTGATTGTAGGTTAATATTTCGGTCAATAAAACTAGTAGTGTCTAAGACGGGAAAATCTAAGTTTAGATTAAAAAAAATTCAGATAAAAAAGTGAGTCTGGTCTAATAAAGTTAGGGTACTTCTTTTAGTTAGGTTTAACTACTTGAAGAGACACCGAAACGAGGACACTAGTGTCGACCACCCGGAGGAACCACCGAGTCTACTATTTCTTAGACAGACGTCACGTCTTCTGAATCCAAGTAAGGGACCCAGGTCTTCTAGAGGACTTCTTCCCTTATCGATGGGTGCGGTCATTAGAACGGACCTCTTAAGGTACTTGTCTCTTCGGACCACCCGGTGTAAGGTGTCCCAGTGTTTCTCAGTCTGTGCTGACTCTTTGATTGAATGTCGACCTCTCTCCCTTTTAGATGTCCGAGAAAGTGTGATCGTGGAGTTAAGAAAATTCAAACACTTCCAATATTAAGGGATACTTCTAGACTAGACTAAAAGAAGAGACTTCTTTTGGAGGCTCGTGTAAGTAAACGTAGGTATGACTCTGAAGTGAGTGGACCTTGTCGGTTCTTGTTCACAGGAGTAGAAAGAACGAACTAGAAACCTTGTAAAGAGACGTCTTTTTCACGAGTAGATCGACTTCCTGTGTGAGATCTTATACCTCACCCTCTCCAAATGTAGCCGAGACTCTGTACTCACAATTGATTTCGTGTCGGAAAAAGTCCCATTTAATGGGAAAGTTAGTTACGGAATCCAGTATCGTACTTGTAAAGTAAAAAAAAAGATGTTTCTTAAGAACCTACGATTGTTTTCACCTGTAAAGACAGAACCGAACCACAGGGAAGTGTCCCCTTTTATTCGTCTTCTAAAAATTTCCTAAAAGTATTTATAATTTTTTTTTATTAGATGGTCTTTCTCAAGGGACAGTATACTGTCATCCCCTAAGGGACTATCTACACTTTGGTCTGTTATTTCGTGAAACACAGATATAATTAAAAGATAATGACTCATTGTTTAATGGGGTTTTGAATCATTAAATTCCCTTTTTTTAATACCTAGAATGTCAAAACCACCCAGTCCTTAAACCCTCACAGAGTCGACTCGTCAGACTGAAACGAAGAGAGTCCTGCTATATAACCGGTCCTGAACGTCTTTATGCTGACGAACTGATCCCTAGTTCTTAGGACAAGACTTTACCGACTGAGTACACTTGACAGTAGTCTCCCGGTTGAGAACGTATCGACAACCGTCTTTGGAGAAAGACTGGAAACTGTTCCAAGGAGTTAATGAACGGCGGACCTGGTAAGGTGATCGAACGAAAGACCAGGAACACCGTATCGTCGACTAAAGGGGGTCTCACTCTGTAGGTTCTTTCTTTCACTTCTCTTTTAGTGTTACGGAAGACAGAACCTTCAGTGTGTGGTAGTAAAGGTGGTACGAAGATCAAATAATCTTTATTTACAGATTCAGGTCAGGTCTAAGTCCCCTCACCTCGTTTTCTTCTCTTGTGGAAAAACTTGTAATCTGTTTAAAATTTGGTGATGTCACAGGAAGAGTGGGTGATTATAAAACTGTCGACTTTGTCAATAACATGACAATCACCTGTCTAAAATTCCACTGAAGGTTCGAGGATAGAAGTCCAAAAGTACGGAAACACATTAGGAGAAGGGACTAACGTCTTTGAGAAAAACGGAGATTGGTTACCTTACGTCCTTTCCACCACCTTATATACACTAATGTATTCTCCCATTGTAGACAGAACGAAATAGGGGGAGACATACGACGACCGGAACTTCTTCGTTGACTGGACTTAGAATGACGGTATTTCTTTACTAAAAACGGTATTAGTCTCCTTAGGAATTTCGTCTGGAAAGAGGTTAATTCGGAAGTCTACTCTTACGTCAGAATCTGTCGTAAAACTAACATCGGAACGTCTCCTAGCTCGATTCAGTAAGGACTTGGAGACTGGGTGTCTGTGAAACTCTATTACACACAACGAAATTCGGTGATTCAGACGCTGTTTCAGAATTTTCCTTTTGATAAGTTCATGACTTCAGTCCTTTGGGTTTAGATTAGAAAAAAAAAAGAAAGAAAGAAAGAAAAGAAAAAAAAAAAAAAATCACAAAATTCGGTATCATGGAACATCTTTGTCCGAAGAGATCACCGAGTCACCATTTCTTAGGTAGACGGTTAAGTCCTCTACGTTCAAACTAAGGTTCTAGTTCTTCTAGGGGATCTCCTCCCACAGCCGGTTGAGGGAGGTCATTAGAACGAACCCTTTAGGGTACCTGTCTCCTCAGACCGTCGATGTCGAATACGTCAGTGTTTTCTCATCCTGTACTGAATCGCTGATTTGTTGTTGTTAGAACATCTTTATTCGGTGAAGTTTTGAGTCCCGGACTAAAAGGAGTAGACAATTATTTTTCCCCACTTAAATCGTTCTAGTTTATACGAGGTTGGTAAAATACAGTACTTCGTGATGTACTCTCAAGTCCTCTGTTTTGTCGATTTTCTCTTGGGGAGAATAGTTAATCCCTTCCCCGGAAGTTTATAGATGGGAGGGTGAAATATTAGGTTCTCAATACTCCTTGTATATAACCTATAAAAACCTGACCTAGTCAAAATTTGAGAGACCTAAGGAGATCGAATTAGTACGGTATTATAATACTGTCGAAGTTTTCTCTTTCTTTTCGTCACTTCTTAATGTATATAAGTCACTGATTCACCTGTTCTCTTTACGGTCCGTAGATCATACTTTAAATAAAATTGTGATCTATTAGGGAATGATGACGTGAGGATTTATAAAGATAAAGAGAGTTCAAACCAAGTCAAATCAGTGAGTCAGCACAGACTGACAAACACTGGGGTACTTAACGTCGTACGCTCTGGAGGGTCAGGTAGCGGTTGAGGACCTCAAGTGAGTTTGAGTGTAGGTAGCTCAGCCACTACGGTAGGTCGGTAGAAACACCAGGGAAAGAGGAGGATAGGGGTTAGGAAGGGTCGCAGTCTCAGAAAAGGTGACTCAGTTGAGAAGCGTACTCCACCTGTTTCATGACCTCAAAGTTGAAATCGTAGTAAGGAAGGTTTCTTGTGGGTCCTGACTAGAGGAAATCTTACCTGACCAACCTAGAGGAACGTCAGGTTCCCTGAGAGTTCTCAGAAGAGGTTGTGGTGTCAAGTTTTCGTAATTAAGAAGTCACGAGTCGAAAGAAGTCTCCGGTTGAGAGTGTAGGTATGTGCTGGTGACCTTTTTGGTGTCGGAACTGATCTACCTGGAAACGACCGTTTCATTACAGAGACGAAAACTTATACGATAGATCCAACCAGTATTGAAAGGAAGGTTCCTCATTCGTAGAAAATTAAAGTACCGACGTTAGTCGTCACTAAAACCTCGGAGTTTTTTATTTCGGACTGTGACAAAGGTGACAAAGGGGTAGATAAACGGTACTTCACTACCCTGGTCTACGGTACTAAAAGCAAAAGACTTACAACTCGACATTTGGTTGAAAAAGTGAGAGGAGAAAGTGAAAGTAGTTCTCCGAAAAATCGAGGAGAAGTGAAAGACGGTATTCCCACCACAGTAGACGTATAGACTCCAATAACTATAAAGAGAGCCGTCAGAACTAAGGTCGAACACGAAGGGGGTCGACTCGCAAAGAGTACTACATGAGACGTACCTTCAAGTTATTCGTCCCACTGTTATATGACGGAACTGCATGAGGAGAAGGATAAACCAGTATCGTTTGTGGGAGAAGGTTGTTATGTTCTCTTCTGAGATGTGTACCTGTAGTGGTCTACTAGTTGTGGCTTCAGTCTGACTAATATAAGAAACGGCGGTTTTTACCTCTGAGAGATATGTCAGTCGTTTTTGTCCCTCGACTAACACCGAGTCTAGTATTCGAGGAATGACGGTTTAAGTCTGAATTTAACTTCTTTCATCCCTTTTGGTGATCTGGTAAGTCCATACTGGAATTAGTTTAGGGAATACTAATATGTCACCTTCACTCTTTATATAAATTCCCTGATCTAGACTATCTATCTCACGGACTACGTGATAGCTGTCTCCAAGCACTGTGACATGTCCTCTGTCCCTAGTTCTGGTAGGGGTACCTTTTCTTTACTTGTTTTCGTTTTACCGACAGACCTCTCCGGAATGCTTATCGACACTTTTCTTCTCTTCGTTTTTCGTTTCCTCTTTTACTTTTTATATTCGTAGACTTACGTCTCAAGGTTTCTTATCGTTCTTTTTTATTCTTTCAGAAGAAGTCACTAGTCACGTTTTCTTTATCTCCTTTTCTTGTCTTACCCTTTCTGATCTCTAGAGAAGTTCTTTTAATCTCTATAGTTCCCTTGTAAAGTACGTTTTTACCCGAACTATTTCCTGTCTTTACCATACCTGGATTGTCTTCGTCTTCTATAATTCTTCTCCACCGTTCTTATGTGTCTTTTTAACATGTTTTTACTAGTGCTGGTTCTATTAGTACTACCACACTAGTGAATGAATCTCGGTCTGTAGGACCTTACACTTCAGTTCACCCGGAATCTTTCGTAGTGATGTTTGTTTCGATCACTTCCACTACCTTAAGGTCAACTCGACAAAGCGTAGGACTTTTTACTACGACACTTTCATGACGTTGAGTTATACGGTCGTTTAAACCTTTTGAGTCGTCACCGGTGTCCTGACCTTTTCCAGGCAAAGTAAGGTCAAGGTTTCTCTCCGTTACGGTTTCTTACGAGTTTGATGGCGTGTTAACGTGAGTAGAGTGTACGATCATTTCAGTACGAGTTTTAAGAGGTTCGGTCCGAAGTCGTTATAAACTTGGTACTTGAAGGTCTACAAGTTCGACCAAAATCTTTTCCGTCTCCTTGGTCTCTAGTTTAACGGTTGTAGGCGACCTAGTAGCTTTTTCGTTCTCTCAAGGTCTTTTTGTAGATAAAGACGGAATAACTGATACGGCTTCGGAAACTGACACACCTAGTGTTATTCGACACCTCTTAAGACTCTCGCTACCCTTATGGTCTGGTGGACTGGACGAAGAACTCTTTAGACATACGTCCAGTCCTTCGTTGCCAGTCTTGACCTGTACCTTGTTGTCTGACAAAGAGACTTTATCCATCGTTTTTATACCCTCAAATTTCAGTAACAGAAAGTACTAAAATTTAATGTTTATTTTATATAAAGTTTACTCTACATAAAATAAAAGAAAATTTTTGTTCGATTAGTGTTTAGGTACGTTTAAGTCACCGTTCTGTAGTCGGTCCACACACACACGCACACAACAAAACACTCGTCCTAACTATTGTGTCAACGATTTAAAGTGGTAACTTGGGTCAAGAAGAAGAAAGGGACATAGCTGGAGGAAACGGGTCCCTCAAACGTCAAGAAGATTTTCACAACATATAAGTGGACGGGGAATGTAAACTCAAACTGGTACATTGAACGAAACACGATACGAGTCAGTGAAGTCAGTCCAACTGAGACACTGTGATACCTGATGTCGATCGGTCTGAGGAGACAGGTACTCGAAGAGGTCCGTTCTTAGGACCTCACTCAACGGTACGGGAGGAGGTCTCCTAGAAGGACTAGGTTCCTGACTTGGGTGTGGAGGAAGCAGAGGTAGTAACGTCCTCCTAAGAAATGGTGACTCGGTAGTCCCTTCGGGACATTGACCGAAATGGATTACGGTATACTCGTCTTCTCTTTCACACGGTCAAGGTTCTGATCTGATTCTATAGAGTACAGAAAAGAGGAGACAACACAGAGACGGTTAAGGTACACTTTTTGTATGAGATTGATCGGTTATCAAGGTTCTCCTGACTTTCTATACACTCGTCTCGGTGGAGGTCTGTTGGATGTTTAGTCACAAATCTTCGTTTTAATGAGTCCGACAGAGTCGTACTTTTTTTTTTTGTGTGTGTGTGAGTGGACTCGGTCGGATTTAGTTGGGTGTCTGGAAACGTTTATTAACTACCGACAAAATACAATAGTTCATAATCCCATAAAACAATGTATCGTAATAACCCCATATGTGACCCGTTTCCACAGTGTTCTTTCAGACAAAGAGAGTCTATCGAAGAGTTTTATATGATATGTGTACGGGAACGTTCACGATTAAATTTGGAGATTATCGAAATGGTTACTTTCACAGATCGACGGATTGACCACTGATATGGTATCTTCCTTCACAACCATTTTAACACGACATTACCTTTTTACAGTTATAAATTTTGATACTTTCCGGTTTCTTTTATGTTTTAACAATAATGTTTATGTATCTTAGTTAGTAGTCATTCTATAAGATTTATCTACAATAATCAACTTGTTTTTGTAACGACTTTTAACTTATCCCAAATCTTATATTTAAAACAACAAACTACGTATGTGTAAATAGTAACAATCCGAAAGAACCACCTAATTAGGAAAATAGTCCGTTTCAAGGACAGACAGAGACCATTAAAAGTAACGAGAATTTAGATAAAATAAACTATAATTATAACCATGAGAACGGAAGAAGACTAATTACAAACGTACTACATAAAAAGAGGGTGACAGAATAAAAGTTAAATGGATAGAGTAACAAACTTCACTTAAAGAATATCTGTTTTATATCAATTAAAAAATAAATGAGACAACCTAATACAAAAAATTACACATAAATCTGGTAAATATAAATCACTGTAATGACTCTTTAATCCTAAATAAGAAGGTAAAACAAAATAAAAAATTAAAAGATAAATAAAAGAGAGTAGAAAACGGACGGAAGGACACAGAAGTCAAGTCAGTGAGTAAGAACAGAGAAACACTGGGGTGCCTGACGTCGTATGGTCCGAAGGGACAGGTAGTGGTTGAGGGTCTCGAACGAGTTTGAGTACAGGTAGCTCAGCCACTACGGTAGATTGGTAGAGTAAGAGACAACAAGGGGAGAGGAGGACAAAAGTTAGAACGGGTCGAAGTCCCAGAAAAGGTTACTCAGTCAAGAAGCGTAGTCCACCGGTTTCATGACCTCTAAGTCCAAGTCATAGTCAGGAATGTTACTTATAAGTCCTGATTAAAGGAAATCCTAACTGACCAAACTAAAGGAACGTCAGGTTCCCTGAAAGTTCTCAGAAAGGTCGTGGTGCCAAGTTTTCGTAGTTAAGAAACCACGAGTCAAAAGAAATATCAGGTTGAGAGTACAGGTATGTACTGATGACCTTTTCGGTATCGAAACTGATCTACCTGGAAACAGACGTTTCATTACAGAAACGAAAAATTATACGACAGATCCAAACAGTATCGAAAAGAAGGTATTTATAAAATCTTAAAGAATGTATTTATAAAATCTTAAAGTGAAACTGTATAGATATCACAAAAAATTACATAGACGGTGTAATAAAAATTGTCGACGTATCTTAAGGTGACATACCTACATGGTATTAAATAAATTATTTGAGGACCAAGGAAATAAGAAGTGTTCACATCGGAGAAACTTAACTAGAGTATGAACATTGAGATCTGAAAACAGTTGACACTATGATATTAGTTCTTCAAAGAGAACATTTTATCATAAATGTCGAATAAAAATGGTTATTCTCACCACTATAATAACTTTTTCAATGTTGTAGGAACCCGGAGTAAAAGAGTACACGTTGTATTGTACCTATTTATGTGAACATAAAAGAGTTCGATACGACCAACATTTTTATTTTTATTTTAACATAATTATCGTATATCTGACAAAACGGAGACTGTCGTCGGAGATATTACCCTTAAGACTTTATAAGAGATGTGTATAAAAAGAGTTACCGGGACTCGTACAGAGAACACAGGAAAGTGTGTCGAGAAAGACGTTATTACACCGTTTTTGATAAAAATAGAACAAAAAATCGAGTCCAAAGGACTTAATTACACTGTGTATATAGACTACGGGTAACCCGGTAAACTTCCTCAGTAATGACGATCACGTTAAAGAGGATTTCTGCAAAATGACACGTTACAATAGTGTGACACAACCTCTAAAAAAACCCCCCATAATCTTTATCTTAATGATACAAGACCAACTCCTCAACCAAAATACAAAAAGTTCCTACAGATCCCTCATGTTTTAAGTCACCTGTCAAAAAACAATGGGTCCACTGAAAATTTCATATCTGGAGTTTTTCAAATACGAAGTGATTAATTAATGAAATTGATAGTAAAAAAGATGTAGTATTCGTTACACAATGTACCAGTGTTAATTTTAAAGGTATGGTAACCAAAATAAGTTATATCGTCCGGATACTCTTAGTCTATGTATTAACCGGTTTAGCCAACTAATTCAGTCGTTAATAGTCGATTCTTTAAAACTTTTATAACTGAGTGAATTCATCGTTGCTTAAGTTACCGGAACGTTATGTCAAACTGATATAGTAGTTTTTTCGTCGTCTACGTAATATTGTAAAGGAAATTTAACCACTCTTCAGTCATAAGTTTGGTAATTTATTACCAAATTATTAAGTTTGATAAGATTAAGTTTTAAGAAGTCGAAATCCCGTAACTTAACTAAGAAGATTGTCACATTTTCTAAAAAAGGTCCATTAAAAGATAAGGTAATGGTATACACTATGTGTTCTCATGTCGATGTGTAGTTCAGCCGGAAACCCGACTATACAAAAAAGTGACTCATAAATATCTCGTATAATAGGGTACAACATTCCGGGTCATGTAGTACGTCTAGAAAAGTTGAAATAGTAATACTGAAGGGACGTTCTCGTATAGGTAAAATTCCTCCCCTTTTGGATTCGTTTACCACTGGAAAACTGGGTCTCCTAGTCGTGTGTTTCCATCTGAAGAATTGGTTCGTGAGGTAACACGGTACGTTAGTAAAGAGTCTGTCGGACCAGTCTAACAGAAGTGACGAAGACAGACTTTCTTGTTCCTCAGAGGATTTTCGAATATAAAATACCGTTAAATACCGTTGGGTGAGGTCATGAGAACGGATCTTTTAAGGTACCTACCTCCTCGGACCACCCGATGTCAAGCACTCCAGTGTTTCGCAGTCTGTGTTGACTCGTTTAATGCTGAATACTGTAATTGTATTACGGGCCGTCCTTCTTTACCGTCGAAACACCACTGTATGGATTCATAACTAACCAAATTTTTTATCGGTATGTTACACATTCACTGTACAGTGGGATCTGTAGTAAGTCTGGAAGAATTTTATCAATGTGCACAGTCGAGGTCAGACGTCAGTCTGTCAGACCAAATTTTAAGACGGAATCGTTTAATAATCCACAAACTTGAATCCGTTCAAGGAATAAATAATCTGGAGTCAAAGTAGTGGACATTTTACCCCTATCAAAAACATAAACAAACAAACACAAGCAAATAAAACCATAGTCATAAAATGTATGATTCAGAAGGAACCTTTAGACTACTAACGATGGACTTAAGTATAAACACTCCATACATCCCCATCCCCACTTGAAGTTTTACCCCATCTTTCTGTCTCTTGACTCAAAAAGTAACTCCCTTTGAGTTTACAGTCGGAGACAGAATGAAGAACCCGAATAAAGGGTTCTTTCTTTAGGAGACTAAAGGACGGACCCTCCTATATTTAGATCAAGAGTCTTAAACTCCTCACGTCACCACTCTCTCAGTAAAGGATCCGTCCAACTATTCTTCTCCCCAGACCTTAAGAGTTCCTCCTTCTCCTGTTTGAAAAAAAAAAGGGAGATGAAAGGAATCCTAATATATTGTTATTACATAGGACGGACTCCTGTCAGAGACCTAATTTGGAAGACCGATTAGGACAATAGAATTTTACATTTAATACCTTCATCCAGACCACTCCAGAAATGTTGGAGGTCTGTAAGAAACCTAAGTAACCTCTCATATATTGAGGTAACGATTGTGATCGTTCACCCATGAGAAAGATGGGGGAAAATTACAGATACAGTCTTCTAAAGAGATAAAGAATATGAAATTATTTTGAAATAATGTGTTTCGAGACTCGTTAGGTCGGAGTAGAGACCGGGGCCTAACTTAAGAAAAGGAGGTCTCCGGTTCTTAGGGTCGTAGAAACACACCAAGTCGTTGTTAGAAAGTAATACACTTCCTTAGGGGACTATTCGTCAAGTGGTTCAGTCTTAGTCAGGGGAAGAAGGAGTGTTAGTCGAAACGGTTGGAGATATCTTTCAGTTTAGATCAAAACTATGATTGAGAGTGTATAAACTCTTTAATGATTTATTCTGTTAAATGTACTTCTCGAATCATCTTAACAATCGGGAGCCAACCCCGTGTCATTTACAATTTATAATAACAATAATATAGATATTCGACTATATGATAGTCTATTCGACTATATGATAGTCTAAACGACGATATGAACGTGTTATTAACGTGGTCTTATATATCAGTTTCTAAGGAACTCCTTCCTCCTTTTCTCTTTTTATTTTTATAAGATCACGATTTTCAATACGTCCTAGAGAACAAAATAAAGAAACCCATAACTACAATGTGTGTATGCTATGAGTTCTCAGGTGTAGTAGACATTTCCTTATGATTTGTCAGCAAGGTAGAAATATTTATCTGACCATTAAGATCTTTCTCTCAGACATATTGTTTATGATTTCCTTCTAAATCTTTGTTTGTAAATTTAGAAGTAAGAGTTCAATTATAAAAGATCTTCACGAAAAAAAAAACAAAATCAGAAATTTTATCTTACATGGAATGAATTACTCGAAATACAGGTGGAGAGATGTATGGTAATATAAACGAATGACTCTATGGAGAACCCAAACTCTTTATTTTGTATACATGTGACGAAAGGTCTCAAGAAAATTAATTGTGGGTAGAGAGGGTGTGACCATAAGAACGGACCTCTTAAGGTACCTGCCTCCTCGAACTATCCGATGTCAGGTACCCCAGCGTTTCAGTCTGTACTGACTCGTTGATTGTGTGTAGAGAGGTCGTCTCCCTCGTTTGTTCAAAAACGTAAAAGTAAAGATGGTTTATCTTGAAGACACTTAAGGTCACACAATAACCTATTTTTAGACAACTTATTCTCTAATATAACTTCTTGTTTAAACATTACTTTTACATAAGTTCATTAGAGGTATCGTATATAATTAACAAGTATATTATAAGTATACATGTCCAGATTCTAAATTAAAAAGATGTTCGTGACATAGACTCTTAAATTTAGTTTTATAATAGATTTCTTTTTTATAAAAATTCGAGAACTTTATGACTTCATATATATCACTTAAAAATTGATATTGGACAAGATCTCAAAAAACTAACACACACACACGCAAAACCTTTTGATCTTCATGTTTATACGGTTTATTTGTTGTGTTTTTTACAATATGTAAGACTCTATTTGACAAACATTCAATTAACACACTATAATTTAAGTGTAACCTTATAGTACTAGAATGATCAATCCGAAGTTTTAGTGTTAACAATCCAATACTAAATAGTCACAATTATAGTTTAGTAAACTTGTTAAAATTACTGAATTTAAAAATAAACTATTTTATTTTCAATAAATCACTCGAAATTCTTAGGATAGAATAGATTAAAAAGAAAGTATTCGAATATTTATTATTTAATTCAAGTCAAGTCATCGAGTCAACACACACTAGAAAACGTTGGGGCACCTGACGTCGTGTGGTCCGAAGGGACAGGTAGTGGTTGAGGGTCTCGGATGAGATTGAGTACAGGTAACGCAACCACTACGGTAGGTTGGTAAAGTAGGAGACACCCAGAGGAAAAGGAGGATGGAAGTTAGAAAGGGTCATAGTCTCAAAAAAGGTTACTCAGTCAAGAAGTGTAGTCCACCGGTTTCATCACCTCAAAGTCGAAGTCGTAGTCAGGAAGACCACTTATAAGTCCTGACGAAAGGAAATTCTAACTGACCAAACTAGAGGGACGTCAGGTTCCCTGAGAGTTCGTAGAAGAGGTTGTCGTGTCAAGTTTTCATAGTTAAGAAGTCACGAGTCGAAAGAAATATCAGGTAGAGAGTGTAGGTATGTACTGATGACCTTTTTGGTATCGAAACTGATCTACCTGGAAACAGACGTTTCAGAGACGAAAAATTATACGAGAGATCCAACCAGTATCAAAAAGAAGGTTCCTCGTTCGTAGAAAATTAAAGTACCGACGTCAATGGTAGACGTCACTAAAACCTCGGGGAGTTTTTATCGGAGAGTGACAAAGGTGACAAAGGGGTAGATAAAGGGTTCTTCACTACCCTGGTCTACGGTACTAGAAGCAAAAGACTTACAACTCGAAATTCGGTTGAAAAAGTGAGAGGAGAAAGTGAAAATAGTTTTCCGACAAATCAAGAAGAGATGAAAGACGGTATTCCTACCACAGTAGATGTATAGACTCCAATAATTATAAAGGAGACCGTTAGAACTAAGGTCGAACACGAAGTAGGTTGGGTCGTAAAGAGTACTACATGAGACGTATATTCAATTTATTCGTCCCACTGTTATATGTCGGAACTGCATGAGGAAAAGGATAAACCTTGGTCAGACAACAAGGTACAGGTCAAGATTGACAACGACGAACTGGACTTATGCGTAAAGAGTCCTCCGTCCAGTCTACCAGACCATAAGGGTAGAGAACTTCTTAAAAGGTGTCAAACAACACTAAATGTTTCAGTTTACGAAACCGTATCAGTTATTTTGTTTTCATCTAAAAAAAAGACCTTGACAGAACGAAAAAAACTACTAGGTCACCTAAAACCGTTAAACTAGAGACCAAGGAGACGGAAAAGATTTATGTCGAACTTAGCACCGAACCTCTTAAAACTCGTACTGAAACGATCACACACTCTACTCACGTTAACACGCCATCAAACTTGTAAGAAACCGTAATAGAAAGAAACCCTAACCTTACTTTTGACTGGAAAAGGTCAGGACACCGGTGACGACTCAAAAGGTCTAAAAGACCCAATAAGTAAGACCCACTAGGATTATTCTGAGTTTTAAAATAATACCTGAAATTCGTTTCTCTTGTAAAAAATACACATGGATGACGTAAATCGTAAATGTTGAAGAATTATACATAGGACCTTGATTCTCACTATACAAGCTAAAGAACCCAGTTGACTAGGTTCATAAAATATATAAAAAAATTAAATAAAAAAACGACATTTAATTAACATTAAATTAAAATATAAAAAAATTAAAATATTATTTAGTAAAATTCCTGTTAGAAGTTTAAACTGAAACAAAGACAATACTATACCTCCGTGAACCTCTGGAATTCTTTCAATGGATGGTAACCATTCTATACAAATTAGTATCGTTCAATCTACGTTTGTCGGACTTTGTGACCATCATGAAGACTGTAGTTAAAATTGATACTCTTACCCCCTCTTCAAGTGTATTGGGATCAATTTATAAGGTCAGACTGTGATAGGGAATTGTACTGTCTTACATGAACGATCCTATCTTTTACCAGTGGAAGTCACTTTTTCGATTGGTCGTGACTAAATAGTCCTGGGATCAAGGACTGACAAGGAGTCTCTCGTGTAGGTAAAAAAACAAAGTGATGTACACTTTCTCTTACGGAAGAAGAGGTTAGAATTATTGGATATTCTTAGACCACTACTGAAGTTACTAAAATAACAATTCGGAGATCGGAATGGTGACGATAGAGGTTTCAGGACCTCTTTTATATGTTCCGTTTCTTTACTAAAAAAAAGAGTCATCCAAATGGGCATACGGAGGACAGGTTTGATTTTGAGAGAGAGGAAGTGACTGTACAATTTTGTAGTGCTTTATTGGAACGAAGATGGAGGTTTACAGAGGACTTAGACGGACGACGGACGAGGAAAGGATGACGTAATACGAACGGACCCCATGATATAGAATTCGAACCCGATTTGCCGGAGGTCTGGACAAGTAAGGTCCAGTAAGACGTACGACGTCGGTTTAAGTAAAGTAATTCTACGTTTAGGATAATACAATTCAGGGAAAAGTCAGGGTCAAAGATAAACGGGAGTGATACTTCAGATTTGAAGAAGTCATCGAATACTCTTACAATTGTTAAACTTGAACGAATTGAAAGGTCAAGAAAGACCTTGAAACAAGGTAACGGAGTACAGGATTCGTTTTATTATGAAATAAAGTTAGATCCAGAAGAAAAATGAAAATAGTTACGAAAGAGGTTCAGTTCCAAAGACTTTGAACCGTGAAGACTGTAAACCCGACCGCACCGACAACACCCCTGTCAAGACACGTAACATCCCAAAGAATGGTCGTAGTAGCCGGAGATGGGTGACCTACTGTCATCAGGGGTCAGGGGTCAGTTGGTTTTTACAGAGGTCTAGAACAGTTTATATAGACAGTTTATAGGATCTTCGGTTGTGGTAGAGGAGAACTCTTAGTAGCGGGATCACTTGATTGAGTTAGGCACTAAAATATATAGTTTATACCGTCTTAAAGTGTTCTATCTAAAGAAAGGAGGGAGGATAAGGGAGGCAGAGGACGCAGAGGGCAAGATAGAGAGGGAAAGGGGTAGAGAGAAAGGGAGAGGGGAGGGGGAGGAAGTGGGAGAAAAAGAGAGTACCGTTAGGTCCCCATTTCGACTGGTTGAAGTTATAACAACCCTTAGGTCGAAACAAAAAAACAAACAAACAAACAAAAAACTGAAGTAGTTTAATTCTCATATAAGGAGTAGGTGTTCTGAATTCTGTTAAGTCATGGTAGCACAAGTGTAAGATTGGTTGTTCTTCTTAGTTTGGTTTTTATACTCTCAAGAAAGGAGACACACACACCCACACGAGTCAGTGATTCAGTACAGGTTGAGAAACGTTAGAATACCTGACATTGGGAGTTCGGAGGAGACTTGTACCGTTCTTATGACCCTACCCAACGGTAAAGGAAGAGGTCCCCTAGAAGGGTTGGGTCTCCAACTTGGGCGTAAAGGACGAAATCGTCCGTCTTAGAAATGGCGACTTGGTGGACGTATATAGTGGAGATGGTCGAAGTTTCTTCCGAGCTTTTACATTTTCAACTTAAAGGTAACGTTTTTATTATTATAATTATTATATATTCATTTACTTTTTTATTTCACCCTTCTTACGTATAGTCCTTCGTTGGTCGTCAAAAACGATTTTAGACGGAAGAACTAACGGTTTTATTGTCTACAAGTGGAAAGAAAAGAATTTTATTATGTAAGTGTATAAACGGGTTTCTTTTGTTGGTGTTTTTAAGGTCGGTCAAGGACGTGGGTATAGTTTCAAACCCGATAGACTCTCTGTCGAAAGAGGCATTAGAGGTATACTACGAAGAGAACTAGTCCTTTGTTCTTTCATTTTCCTTTCATACTCCTTTAACACTTCATTTTCTTTTCATTGAAGACATTGGTACTTCAGTTTATTTTCATTGTACAAGGGGTCGTGATGTATGTGTGTCTACGAATGTTTGAGTTGTGAACTAGTATAGTATTCTTGTTCTCTTACCCTTAAAAAAAAAAATTACTAAATTCTTGTTGAAAGGAGGTTCCTTCTTCTCTTTGACATGGCAATAGAGGCCAAGGGTCTTTAATCGAGCACGATCTGTCTTTGACCCTTCTGAAGACGGGTCTGTCCCCGAGTCAGAGATTCAGTCAAGGTAGACCGTGGGGCACCAAGGACATGGGGATTAAGACGAAGGTCTTTAAAGTAGACTGAAGATTAAGAGATACCGGTGTAGTTTCGCCCTTTCTTTGCCTTCAACAGGAAGGATCCTCGATGGAAAGATGTCGGTCCAAGGACAACCCCAAGACTCTCGGAGACATCTCAACTTCATTAGTGTCCGAAAAGATCCAGTCGGAATACCGAAGAAACTAATATCATTTAAAGACCGTGATCAGTGGTAATCTTTCTAAAGATCAAAAGTCAGACTTCTGAAAATGAAGGACCGGAGAATGGGAAGACCAGAGGGAGAAGAGAGTCGAATTAACACCGAAGGAAATCTTAAACTTTCCTGCCCGAAATCTTTCTTCTGTTAGAGATATTAGACTAGAAACAACAATTGTCTGTTTTTATATATTGTCCTCTTTTAGGACCCCAGTGTCAGAATAAAGGATGACTTCGATGGAGGAGTCTCGATGGGAAATATTGACGGAGTTAAACCCCATTCTACATCACCCCAAAAAGTTGAGACGTCACATGTTTAATGATCTGGGAGTAAGTTGTGTCTAGTGTTCTAAGAACACCGATAAAAAGGACAGAAGTGGTGGTACATTGTGACTCATGCTGAGAATCGTTCACAGGTCATCGACAAAAAGTCACTTGAAATTTTCGACTGATTGATGTGTTTCGGACACTCTTCCCGGTTTATCCTCCGTCCGAAATCACTTCGTAGAGATTCCCTCTCTAGTGACACCGACATTAAGATATTTTTAGGATACTTTCACATCCAAAATACCTCTTTAAAGATGAGATGTAGAAAGAACAGTGAATTAAAACTTTAGTCAGGACACTCTACCTATTGTGTAACGGTCAAATGTTTACTGTTTTCAGTTTAAAATTTCAAAGGAAGACAATTTTTTTAGTAAGTTGACTATTGTTAAATTACTAGAATAACCGAAATAAGTCACTAAGTACTTAGTTTGTCATAGGTTACATTTTTTTCTTTAATTGATATTCCTCAATATGTTTCATTTCCTGAAATATCCGTCTCCCTCGATCTTATTCCTTCGATATAAACCATCTTTTTCACCCAACTAAGAACGTTCGAATGAAAGGAAATCCTCTACCGTCCCAAGATGGTTCGTCTACTGGATTGATCACGGTGATTCCACTAAGGACTAACTACCCGAATTCTAAGGTAAAGACCTTCTAGTCTTTAATATTTCAATTCAGAACCAAACCACCGTACCTGAATCGTATTCACTGAGGTAAAATCAGGACAACAAGAGTGACAACGTATCAATCGTTCTCCACCTCGAACCTAAGTTTGGGTGATCAAGGTTTAAAGTTTTAGAAACGAAAAGAGTAAGAGATCTTGTGAATCCTTTCTCATAAGATTTGTCTCTCTGTTCGGTACTCGTGTATCGTGGTTTCCTTTTTTTCTTCTTATCTTTTTAAATCCATATATAGTCGGATATATAGTCAGACCTACCCTCCTTTCACTAAAACGTCACTCTTCTTTGATTAGTGTCTAATTTGACTTCTCTGGGGTTGTAGTTTTCCATAAAACTCGTAGACTATTGATTTAGAGAAACTTACTCGGAAGTAAAACGACTTAAGTCATGTTTTTTTCAACAGGACATTGTTCGGAAGTAAAATACCTCTCCATAAAATTACGAGCGGAAGAGAGAAAATATTCATAACAAACTGATACACCTTATTACTGTACGATATCAAAAATGTTAAAATTTCTTTTTTCAACTTTAAAAGAGAAAATCTTTATATTAAGTACAACAAATAATAGATAAAGGAAATAGTGTAACCTGGGACAGTGTTTATTGTTCACTGATTTATTACAAAAAGTAACTTTTCATTGAAATAAGAATGTCTTACTTTACTACAAAAAGAAAGGGAGACTTACGAAAATAGATTATTTCCTTTATGTCTTCTACGTGTTTATTCAACTAATAGAACCATGGGTAAAATCGTTCGACCAAAGTAATAGTCCTTTTAGTAATAGTATCTCCTCGAAGTTTTCTTTTTAATCCCGTAAACGTCCAGTGAATTAATCTATTTACCTAGAACCATTAATCTGTAAAAACCTTTCTATCACGTAAACAGTCTGTATAAATCCGTTCAAATAAATTATTTATAGGGGCCCTCTACAATCAGGGAGAACATAAATTGGTACTACCCAAAGATATGTATAGGACTCCTATAATCCCTTAAAGGACAAGACAATTACCCAACGAGGTTTAAAAGAGAAACAAAGTCTTTACTGTCTCTAGCGTAGGGTGGGAATTTACTGATAAATTTCTTATGACTGATCTCATCCACTAATCGTTGTCCTTTATCAAACACATTAACTTTAAATAGAACCCGGTTTCCTCTGTCTCTGCCCTCTCACCTTTCCAACGTTCCAGATTATCAAAGAATGAACAATAACCTATAATTTCTGACTTCTCCCTATACAAACGAGAATTTAGTCACGATAATATAAGGAGTTAACTTAGAGGGAAAATTGAATTTCTCAAAAAACATGATCGAGTACATCCGGTCCTTTAAAGTAGTATGTAAGTTTCGTTTGGTCAGTGGTACTTAGTCATTTTCAGGACCTTAAATATTTTATCTCACGTGACTATAATATTAGTCAGTTGGTTATCGTGTATTTGTTAACACCGTGAAAAACCTCCTTGTAGTTAACAGATTTTTTATATATTTTGTTTGTTTACGTAAAACCAAAAACATAGATATATAAATATTCAGTTTAATGTTTCGATTTAAAACTGATGATATCACTATTATCTCTTAAACATACAAGATTCTTACCTTTCATGTTCTCTAACTATTCCAAATAATATTTACACCCACCAACGAAACAACTCTGATTTAACTCCAGGTTCTTTTATTTTAGTTTAAGTCTTATTCTATTACATAATTTTTAATGAACTTGATCAAATTTCGGAAGTCTTTACACTTAATTTACAGAATTTAGAACAATTCCAAACTTGTCCGTGTATATTTATCTACTTTATTATATAAACTCCTTGACAGTAATGAAAATAAAGAGTTTAAGTTATTCTAACTAGAAAGTTACTAGTAAGACGATTCTGCTCTCCATCTTGTGTTTTAAAGAGATCGTTAACTTCATTATTTTTCTCGTTAAGTTTCCAAAAAGAATACACGAGGGTAACTCTATTAGACTTTCCTTTCATGTGCGATTTTCCTGAGCTCTATCCTAAGAGGGTCGTTTTACGTCTTTACCTCCAACCGTCTCACGACTGTCGGACCTCATTATCTTTTTCATCTTCGAGTCCGAACACAGTCTGGAAAAATTTAGATGGAGGGGTATATGTCCGGTACTGAAACCACTTATTAAATTAAAAAGTGTCGGAGTTAAAGAATTAGAGACTTCATTACTATTACAGAGTTCTCTCTATTACTCTGTTTTTGGACTTGTTTAGACATAATTTCACGAATTGTGTCTAAGACTGTGTGTTATCTGTAATTTTATATATATATATACATACTATAAGGAAAATTGTTTGTTTACTTTCTCCTTCTTGAACAACGATATTATGTTAACCTTTTGATGTTTTGACTTCACTGTAACACCGGGTGTCTCTTGTTTTAATAATAAACAGGAGAAACAATCATTATTTTCACTTATGTAAATTTGAGTTCCAAATAAAGATATATCACCCTCGAGTAAGAGACCAATAGTCCAATTATAATGTATAGAAACGTTTTAAACCAATTACTTTTATCAGTTTTTCGAATAGGTCGATTCAGTCTTATAGTCGACAAAAAGAGTTATCACACGTAGAATTAGGTAAAACTGAGTGGTCTTTACGTAAATGACTTTTAAAACGGAATTCACTGGATATGGAGAGTGGAAATTACATAATAGTATGACACCGTGGAAAAAAGTATAAGGGTGTTTAGATATACATAATAATTCTTGAACCCTTCTACATATAGGAGGGTCTTTGTCCATTATACGAAGGTAAACCTTCTATCATTTATATCCGTAGATGTCGACATTTACAGGGAAATTCGAGACAAAATCGTTGTGTGGTATACAAAACACACACACATATATATATATATATAGAAGTAAAGTTTCATTAAATATTAAAAGGAACACTAAAGAAGAAACTGGGTGACCCATAAAACCTCATACAACGAATTAAAGATTCATCAACACTTAAAGGTCCAAAGAAGGAACAACTAAATAAAGATTAGAGTAAGGTAACATCAGTTTCTTTCATGAAACATACTGAAGTTAATAAAATTTAAATAGTTTCAAACCAAATGCCTGATCGTACACCGTATAGAAGGTACATATGAACCCTCCTTACACATAAGATGTCAACAACCCACCTTACAAGGTTCCCATGGACACTCCAGATCAACCACGTCTCACTACAAGTTCAAAAGACAAAGGACAACTAAAAGACGAACCGACAAACTAGGTAATAATCTTCGACCAGTAACTTCAGAGGTCAATTATGAAAATTGAAAACGGAACAGACGGGTCGGTGAAAACAGAGTTCTGCCAGATAGTGTGACACATGGTGTTAAGTGTACCACTATCGTTAGCCCGAAGATCGCTGGTACAAATATTTACGATGGTACAGGATGAGTGGTGAGTATCTAACTCTCTCTAGTCCTCACTCGTAAGTTTAGGTCTGACCAGGTCAATTAATCGGTGAAAGATTTCTTTAATCCTTAACCTGGTCTCTTAATGGTTGTAATACGAAGTTACCTTGTTTATTACTGAAAATGTTCTTTACCCTTTGATTCTTTCTGACCCCGAAATTAGTCTAATTATATGTCTATGTCTTCCTCTCTTATTCGTGGACATGTGTTCTCTAAAGAGAAAAAAAATTGGTAGGTAAGAGGTTGAGTTAGACAAAAATTCCGGGAGATATTAAGACTTGAACCTAGTATCCCTTTTGGAGATATGGTATCTTAGTATTACACACAGGATAAAAGTATATGTCATCAGAGTTCTTGAAAAATACATAAACATGGGTTTTATGTCGTTATTTATATATCACCTTCGTAAGAATAACATAATTACTTGTCAAGTCAACTATTTTGCACCCGGTTCGACTTTTATAGTGGACCTTGACGGTAAGGTTTTTCTTATGGGAGACACCTTTTACCTTCTTAAAGAAATAGTTACTTTAAATTATTTTTCTAAATTTAGATCTTTCAATCGGATTCTTTTAGTCTCTATTTTGTTTTTGTATATACATGTTCATCTAGTGTCAGTGTAACAAATATTATCATTTCTGACAGTTTTTTCAGTCTTTTATACAAAGTATCACACCTTAAATAATATATAATATTTAATGAACCAAAAGTATTTTATTTTATATATATGCTAGTATTTTAATATTTCTAGATAGATGGATTTATACTTTCTTAAAGACACCGGATAATCTCCTTCCTTAGGTTTATTAAAATATTTATTGGGGTAAACTGTCATTCTTAAATAGAGTGTGAACAAACGTTCACACACACACATATTACTTCTTATAACCCACCTATCTGTAGTTACACAATTGTAATTACATAAGAGGGGACCAAACACTTGGTTTCCATTTAATTTGACAAATTTTTAATTACAACAGACATAATAAATATTATTCGAATATAATATATTAATGTCTCTTAAGGTCCGTGTCTCATCGGACTGTCCGATGTCAGGTACCTCAGCGTTTCTCAACCTGTGCTGACTCACTGATTATGTGTGTGTCTCCTTTATTTCGATAAAAAATTTTTATAAATAAATAAACGGACGTGACCCAGAATAACGTCGTCCACCCTAGATCAAGGGACTGGTCCCTGACTTGGGTTCGTTCGGGACACGGAACCCTCATTCCTCAGAATCGGTGATCTGGTGGTCTCTTCAGGGTCATTTCGATAAAAGTAAAACTCTTTTTTTTTTTTTCTTCTTCTTCTTTATTTATATACACTGGTATCTGTAAAACACACACACACACACATACACACACAAAGGACTTTTCTTTTGGTGTCTTTGTGTTTACAATTTTCTATTTTACTTCAGTTTCAAGTTTAGAATTCCGTGACTGCTAAAGGAAAGTGGGACTCGTTTAAATAGGGAACCACGGGGGGACGTGAACAGAGGTGGGCGAGACTAAACACTCAAGGTCAGACTTGGTTTCGGTCCCGAAGGAGTCGTGAGACTGAAAACCAACCCGAGTGTCCGTCCCTGGTGGTCATCCCGTCCTTTCTCCTACCTTTCACTGTGGTCTCTCCCAAGGAAGGGACCTGACCGGAAGGGAGGTGGACTGCGCCCTGTGTCGAAGAGAAGATTGTAAAGGTAGGACGTGAATCGGAGACCCCAAGGGACGAGAAGCGGGAGTGGAGACATTTCTCGAGGAAATAATTTAAGGAGTTTAATGTGTCGTCCTACACGGTAGACAAAGGACGTCCTGAGAGGGAATATGTTTTGGAAAAGACATTTTGTCTAATCGTCCTAGATGGGGAGACAAGGGATATTCTTTGATGAAGTAATCTAGTATAAAGTAGTCGAAATATCAACGAAGACCTCGTTAATGTCTTCCTAGGGCGTCGTCTGGAACAGTCGTGACTTGAGTATAGGGGGTGTAGATAGACGACCAAAGAAAGTAAAAATAGGGGATTCGATTATGGACGAGAGGGGCTAACGGTTTTGGGAGACGGACGTGGGTCCTTTTCTACCTTCACGGCCCTTTTGATGTACGGGGTGGGGATGGGTTGTCGCCGGTTAGTTACTGTCACCTACACCACATCTTTATGAAGTCAAAGAAGTGGTAACGGACCCTGTTTAGACTCCGACTGTATGGGAGAGAGGCCTCCGTGGGACGACCTAAGTCGGTGTCGACGAGAACCATCCTAAATTCCGACATATAACAGTGGGACGAATAAATTGAATATACGTTTCATGTAACACTCTTTGCGACTCGACCTCCTTCGTGTTCGACTTTAATTCTAACGACTCTCTTTATAGTTATTGGAGTCTATACGGCTACTTGGTGGGAATGCCGTCTTTCACTTCTTGATTTCTCGGAGAACTACTTTTTCTTTCTCCTCTCACTTTTTCAACCGAATTTCGAGTTGTAAGTCGTTTGATTCTAGTACCGTAGACCAGGGTAGTGAAGTACCGTTTATCTACCTCTTTGTCACCTTTCTTACTGACTGAAATAAAAAAACTCGAGGTTTTAGTGACGTCTACCACTAACGTCGGTACTTTAATTTTCTACGAATGAGGAACTTTCCTTTCAATACTGGTTGGATCTGTCGTATAATTTTTCGTCTCTGTAATGAAACAGTTGTTTCCAGGTAGATCAGTTCCGATACCGAAAAGGTCACCAGTACGTACCTACACTCTCAACCTGATATTTCTTTCGACTTGTGACTTTTTAACTACGAAAACTTGACACCATAACCTCTTCTGAGAACTCTAAGGGAACCTGACGTTCCTCTAGGTTGGTCAGGTAGGATTTCCTCTAGTCAGGACCCACAAGTAACCTTCCTGACTACAACTTCGACTTTGAGGTTATGAAACCGGTGGACTACGCTTCTCGACTGAGTAAACTTTTCTGGGACTACGACCCTTTCTAACTCCCGTCCTCTTCTTCCCCTTCTGTCTCCTACCCTACCAACCCACCGTAGTGGCTGAGTTACCTGTACCCAAACCCATCTGAGGCCGTCAACCACTACCTGTCCCTCCAGACCACACGACACCAAGTACCCCAGCGTTTCTCAAACCTGTGATGACTCGCTGACTTGACTTGACATCAACTATAGTGTTAGAACGAAACTAAAGAGGGAAGAGGAGGGGTGGGTCGGGAAGGGATAAAGTCCAGGGGTGAGATACACAAAAAGGACCTATATAAAGGATTATTTAATGAAAGTGAATTTAGAAGTAGAGTCCCAGAGGAAGTCCGTTGAGGTTAGTCTTGACGTACTATACGTAGTCTTTTATGTAAAATGTTTATATTTTAATATCTTTTGTTATTAAGGAAATTTTGGTCCTGTCCTTTTACCTGTATACAGACTTTCTTTAGATATAACCCATTTACATCTAAAAATTATTTACTATTTCTATTAAAACTCGTCGTTGTCTTAAAAGATTTTTCGTCACGAGTTCCCTCTTAACGTGACACAGACTGTAGAAAAATGACAAATCTGCAATTTAAGATTCTCGCACCGGAGACTACTCTAGCTCATCTGACAATACACACCCACACCGTGACACTCCCCATTTCTCCTTCGTAAGATGACCGAAAAGTATCTAGTTGTCCTGACCTTTTTTCATGACCCACGAGTGACTTGGTCAAAGTGAACCTCTCAAGAGAGTCGGGGTAAAAAGGTATAGGTCCGGGGGGATCTGTACTGTAACAATTGGAGAGATCTCCTCTTGTCTATAGAAACATTTTAGTCTCACTTCCTACCTCTTCTCTAATTTTTCCGTACTAAGTAATAAAAGGATAAAGTCGGAAATTGAACTATTTACTCCACTGGTTTGGGGATCTCAAATTCACCAAATATGTTTTGATAAGTCGACCAATCACCCTTCCATTCCTACATCTGAGTCCACAGGTTTCAGGATCAATTCTTGTAAAGTCAACGACTATGATAGAAAAAGTGAAAATTCTGATGACTTTATAAGAAGTTCTAAGACTCTCTATGGTTAAACGAGAAAGTGACGGAAAACTAAAAAAAAAAAAAATCAATCCCTGTAATATAGTCTTTTAATTTACTAAACAACTTAAATTAATGGTTTCAACTGACTCCAATTAATAAATATTTCAGTAATCTTTCAAATGGAAGAAGTTGTATTCGGACTGATTTTTCACTTAGTACCTACTCACACCCGGTGGGAGGGAGAGGAGGGTCTTACGTCCGTCAGAGTGTCACGGAGTGGGGGGTCCTTCCCTCGGTACACAGTGGTTGTTTGGTTGGTGAAACTCCTCTTACGAATTGTATTCTTCGGTACAAAATATTGGTTTTACCTTCTGTATATAAGTTCTGTTGTTTTCTCTGTATTTTATAATTTTATTACGTAAACGAGGGATTAGAAAAGACACAAATAAATATCTCAATTTTCTACTAAAAGGGAGGAAATTAAAGATTCAATAAACAGTTAAATCTTACTTAATGACTTTCTTATCGATATTAGAAAGATATGGATGTCTTCTATCCTGACTACATTTACGTAAAAAATTTTTTCTATCAAACTATTTAAGTACATGGAATTAATAAAGGTGACCATGTGGTAAGTGTGTAAAAAGTTTTGGATTATTGTTCGTTTGTATTCTAGATTTTCACTTAAGATGGACGTATAACCATAGGTAACGTCATTTATCACATACACCGATACCAACCCAAAACCAAATCCGGACCACTCAAAACTACATAAATATTTTCAATAAGATGTTTCACATGTACGTGTAGCTTCTGGCATTCAATTTTCTTGTATATCCTGTACTATCTGAGACTATCTGACAAATGTTCGTTTACAATTACTCTTTCAATTGAAAATGTTTATGTCGATTTCAATAGTTTAAAACGAACACTAAAAATTAGTCAAACTTATCGTATATATCAGAGTTACGTCCAAAAATTAATCAAACATTTCGAAGGAAAGGTTCTCTTTTCTCTGGTGATGATTTATCCTCTAAAAATCAGTAAATGTTTCATTTTGAGTCTTCGTAACATGACAGGAAACTGTTTGAATGTGTAGGATAAAGACATTTCACACACAAAGATGGATGTACGTTTTGGTTGTAATGAACAATCTCCTCCAATACCTTTCTTATTGAAACTCTTTTTTTCTTGATATTTACACTTGATTTGTTATGGGGGATCTTTTGTTATTGGAGTATTAATCTCGGTAAGACCTCTTTAAAACTAGTGTACAAACAACAAAAAACAATATACGTCTGTCTTTTAACAGAAACTTTACCTCAGAAAAAAATCAAAAGTGGTTGTAATTGGAGATGTCGTCTCTAGACTCGGATTCCACTCTCAAGTCTGAGTTTAGTTGTGAGTGGTCGACACACTGGAACCCATCCAATGTATTAATTGGGGAGACTCCCACAAAGGAGTAGTTGACTTACCTCTACAAAAGTTATCCTTAATGGAGTGTCGTAACGAGACCCCTAACAAGAAAAACAACACATCAGAGATTCTGTACAGGGCGAGAAAAACGTTGGGGTACCTGATATCGGACGGTCCGAGGAGACAGACACCCTAAAGGGTCCGTTCTTATGATCTCCCCAACGGTAAAGGAACAAACAAACAAAAAAATTATAAATAAATAAAATAAAAAAAAAAATAAAATGAAATGTTATGACATAACCAAAACGGTATGTAAACGTCTCCTAGAAGGACTGGGTCTCTTGTTTGGACGTAGAAGACGAACCGTCTTCTTAAGAAATGGTGACTCGGTGGTCCCTTCGGGTGACCCTCCTAATTTTACTTAGTTATGTGTCTTTATGAATCTTCTCCCGGACCGTGTCTCAATATTATACACACACACACACACACACACACACGAATCAGTAAGTCAGTACAGGCTGAAAAACGGTGGGGTACCTTACATCGGGTGGTCCGAGGAGACAGGTGCCCTAAGAGGTCCGTTCTTAGGACCTCACTCAAAGACAAGGGAAGAGGTCCCCTAGAAACGTTGGGTCTCTAGTTCCAACCCAGAATACGTAACGTCCGTCTAAAGAAATGGTAAACTTGGTGGTCTCTTTAGGTGTGATATACACAAAGTAGTAATAATAAGGGCAATATCCACGAGTTATTTATGAACAACTCAATTTACAAGGAGATTCTCTTTCATTACATCTCGTCGAGATTAACCTACTGTGTTTCATAACAGTGTAAACTATTTATACCTTCAACCTTCGGTTATTCTTCAAGTCTTTGAAACAAGGTCGTCAACAATAAACGTGCCGGCCCACATTGAATCCGTCACGATGGTCTTCCTGACTCTTGAGGTACAGTAAGGGTGTTTGGGATGACATCACGGACTTCGGGTCGGTCCTTCTGAAATCGGTTTGGTGACTTTAAGGTTAATCTTTTGTTTCCAATTTCTCACCTTTCCCCACTGTATGTACAATCTTAGTCCACCTCTTAAATCTATTATGGATTGCCATGAAGTCGAAATATCAAATAATCTAATTCAGTTGATTAATGTTTCTCATTCCAAGATAGTCTCTTTTGTTCCTTCGATTGTCTCACGACCTTCCTACGATACTATTTAACGGACGAATAAATAAAAAAGTCTTCGATCATGTGGAGATAGTAGAGTCTTACGGTAACTATGATAAAATTTTGTTCTTAAAAGTTGGAGTCCTCGATATACCATCACATAGATCGAAAACTTCAGTGACTGTTTTTCTAGACTATTACAAGGTACAATACTGTGAAGGTAATGGGGTGTTTTATGTCTTAAAGAACGAAAATTTTTTTTTACACTAAGACACGAAGTTTCCCTTTCGAACAGAGGTGGATTGTGACCTCCAAAGTAGATATGATGTATGTCTCGTCTTTAACGTCACGTCTTCAAATACGTCTAGTCAATCACAGTGTTCGTCTGTTGGACTGTAAGTCAATGGTGCCGTCTGTGACGACGACATCTTGGAATTAGACTTTGTAAGTTTCCACCATCTTCTTGAATCTTTGTTTACACTCTACGTTTACCGAGATCAAAAATCATGTGCGGATAACTTGATTTAGGTCTTTCAAGTTACCAAATCGTGATGAAACTCAAGGTTCTAGACCCAATTATAATATTCTCGTTGAATTCTCACCTTGAAACTGGTGAACTACGTTTTTCGGTTTAGTGACCTTTTCTGTGACTACGACCCTTTCTAACTCCGGTTCTCCTCTTCCCCCACTGTCTCTTACTCAACCAACCTACTGTAGTGTCTGAGTTACTTGTACTCAAACTTGTTTGAGGTCCTAGATCACTTCCTGTCCCTTCGGACTGCACGGTATCCGGTACCCAAACGTTTCTCAGTCTGTACTGAATCGTCGACTTGTTATTGTTGTTGTTCTTCGCCTTCAATATATCATTCGGGAACTATGAAGATGATTACTTGTAATGTATTTGAACTCCAACCCCAGCCCCCACTCTCAGATATCTGTCGTAAGAAGAGGAAAGAAGGGTTTGAGACCATTCTGTCCATATCTTTAGTCTGACTATCTCTGATTTTACGGTCAAGAGGTTCTTGATTGTCGATCAAGTGTTCTATACTCCGTCCACACGACCGTCTACCGAACGATAGTGGGTACACTTTAAGGAAAAGTGTGCAGAGTTAGGGTTCCACACCGTCTTCGTTTTATTTGAAATAATGAGTACTTTCTCTTATCTGATCTCGTATAAAAGAGATGTCCATCCGTCAAGGGAGGGTGTTTTTTTTTTTTTTTTTCACTCCGTTTGTACGGTCAAGAAAGGAGAAGTGACTACCTAACTCTTGATGAAGAAAGATATGTCTCTCTCAAGTCTTTCTGTACAGGTCGCACACCTAACGTCGTCTCCGGGTCTATATAATGGTTCCTGAAATCCTTTACATACATCCACGAGGACCGTAAGTCGTTCACTCACGGTCTCAAGGACTTGTAGGATGTTTTATGTGACGCAAGGATTCGTTGTTCGTTGGTAGGACGGGGTATAGGTTATCGTGAGGTCAGTTCTCCGTGGTGACCCCTCGGAAGGTGTCCCTTTGTCCTTCTCGTTCCTTACTCACGGGGTGTCAAAACACTCGTCTGTACACACGTGCACGTGTCGACGTGGAGACCCTTGTGTCGATTCAAGCACACTTAAGAATGAACGAAAAAATTTTTAATTCCATATTAAAACAACAACACCAACAACGACAAGTCAACGATTCAACATAGAACTAAGAAGTGTCGCGGTACCTGACGTCGTGCAGTCCGAAGAGACATGAAGTGGCAGAGGGCCTCAAATGAGTTTGAGAACAGGTAACTCAGCTATTACGATAGATTGGAAAGAGTAGAAGACGGTGAGGGAAGAGGGAAATGGAAGTTAGAAAGTGTCGTAGTCCCAGAAAAAGGTCACTCAACAGAGAAACGTAGTCCACCGTTTCCATAACCTCGAAGTAGAAGTCGTCGTTAGAAAGGTTACTGATAGGTCCCAACTAAAAGAAATCCTAACTGACCATACTAGGGGAACGACAGGTTCCCTGAGAGTTCTCAAGAGAGGTTGTGGTGTCAAGTTTTCGTAGTTAAGAAACCGTGAATCGGAAGAATACCAGGTTGAGAGTGTAGACATGTACTGATGTATCCTTTTGGTATCGAAACTGATCTACCTAAAAACAGTCGGTTCACTACAGAGTTGAAAACTTATGAGCCAGATCCAACCAGTGTCTAAAAGAAGGTTCCTCGTTCGTAGAAAAATAAAGTACCGACATCAGCGACAGGTGCCACTAAAATCTCGGGTTCTTTTATTTTAGACGGTGACGAAGGTAAAAAAGGGATAAAAGGTACTTCACTACCCTACTGGAAGCAAAAAACTTACAACACAAAATTCAGTCAAAAAAGTGAGAAGAAAAAGTGGGAATAGTTCTCTAAGAAATCAAGGAGAAACGAAAGACGGTAATCCGACCATAGTAGATAGATAGGTTCCAACAACTATAAAGAGGGCCGTTAGAACTAAGGTCGAACACTAAGTAGGTCGGGTCGTAAAGTGTACTACATGAAACGTATATAAATGTAAGTCGTTAGCAGTGGGAAAAATCACATGTCAAGACTCTGTAGTGATGGTGACTCTATGTCTTGTTAAGATAGTGAAAGTCTTTAGGGAGGTACGGAAAACGTCAGTGGGGAAGGATAGGGTTCGGAGACTTTTGATGGTTAGACAAAAGACAGGGGTATTCAAACGGAAAAGGTCTTATGGTATATTTCCCTTCGTAACGAAACTTAGACCGAAGAAAGCGATTCCTATCAGGTAAACTCTGGGTAAATACAACATACCTAGTCACAGACAAGGACAAGCAACGAGTCATTATAAGGTGACACTTCTACTTGGTACCAAACGATTAGGTAAGGGGTCAACTTCCATCAAAACACACTTCAAAATTGCAAATCTCTAACTCTAACGACCATTTTATGTCTAGAAGATTTTCGGTTTAGGATTGGACTTGAACGACATAGGGAAGTGTATAAAAGATGGTTGAGGAGGTTTGTGGTAAGACTAAACCTACTTGGGTGAAACACTTGAGGTCAAAGAGTATGTACGATGGTAGTTTAGTGAATGATACAACATTAACAGTTAAAAAGGATTATCTGAAGTCTGAGTAACCCCATCCACACCACAGGATAAATTATAAAGGTGGATTCCGTGTCGATATTTACTTCGTATATCCCATAATTAATTATAAATAACTTATTTACAAATTTCTTTACTTACTGGTTTCTTACCTTCCCGAGAAAATACACTGTATAGTAGTTTTTACTAAATTTATTATATATTCGATGGTTGAGTTTATAAAACTGGAAATTAACGAAACTTTCGTCTTTTAAACTTTGGTCGGTTAGACGTTTTCCTAAACAACGAGTCTGTAATCTTAAATTAAAGACTCACACATTCTTCATATAGTCCTTTTGAAATGGTGTTGAATTGTTCACTGACAATTAATACTGGCATTGACAAAGTCGACCCCTGTGGAGAAAAATGAATATAAGATTCAAGACGTTCAGACAGATGATTCAGTGGTTTGGGTACCCACCAGAACCACTGGGGGAGTTTTGTGGACCTTATGAGTCTTTCCTGACCTGTTTCATTCCTCTCTCAATTGAAGTTATATGTAAAAGGTTATGTTATAAGAACTGTTGAAAAAATATTATAGTTAAAAAGATTTTATATACGTATAAAGGTAGGTCTGGAACTTGACCATATAAAACTAATGAGACACTTTTTTTACAAACGTTTTATCGGACTTACCGTTTTAGATTGAAGAAAAGATGTTCTTTATTTCAATGAAACATTATGTCTAATGATTTCAAACAGAGTAATTTTAATTTGTCTCCAGTTTTACATAAATAAAATGACTATAAATATTGAAATCTTTTACTCGTCTTTTTATATGTCAAAGAAAAATTAAACATTACTCTATATGATATTTACTTATATAAGATTATCGATTTAATTTGAATATACATAAGAAACTTTTGTAAATACAGGTTTCTAAGTTGAAACGTCTTATTAATTTGTTTTTAGTTTATAGTTTTAGTCTTTGTTGAGTTAATTGACATATATAGTACTGATTCGAAAAATTTACATAAGTTACTTCACCTCTCAGTATATGACAATTTTACTTAGGTAGGGACTCGATGATATTAACCTTATTTATAAAATATTATATCGAACAATACTTAGAGTTTCTTTAGTATTGTTTTGGGATCGGAATCTAAAAATCAGTCACTTAGTACTTTTTTAACCATCGTGAACTTTTATAAAGTCAATCTTAAATTTTCAGTTACACTTATTAGATAGAAACGAAACTAATAAACTTCCATTAAACAAATTTTTGAAGGGTTCCTATTTATAACGTATATGACCTTTTCTTACCGAATGAAAATGTACACACCCTTTTAGTAAAAATAACAAGTGATAAAACATGACTGTAAACAAATCTACACGAAGTACTCTGACGGGACGACGTAAAAAACATTCTCCTGTCTTCTACATTTCTTTTCTTTTGGAAACTTATTTATACCGGTAATTAGGGTATCACGTTGAGATGGTTTACTAACTTGAGTCTTCTGGGGTACTTCTAGTGTATATCCGTTTTGCGGGACGAAAGATTACGGTGTGACATACGAATTCTCTTATACATGTACCTCCCCACCTTTACCTTTAGAGACTCCCCAAAAACACGAAACAATCGGGCATTTTGGTCTCTTCCGTTACCGTGGGGTGAAGTCATGAGAACGGACCTTTGAGGGTACCTGTCTTCTCGGACCATCCGACGTCAGGTACCCCAGCGACTCCCAGCTTGTGTTGACTCGCTGAAGTGAGAGTGAAAAGTGAAAGTACGTAACCTCTTCCTTTACCGTTGGGTGAGGTCACAAGAACGGACCTCTTAGGATCCCTGCCCCCTCGAACTACCCGACGGCAGATACCCCAGCGTGTATCAGCCTGTTCTGACTTCACTGAGTCGAATCGAATCGGAATTTCGAAAGTGTCTTCATCGGTTTCCCCAAATTTAGAAGTATCACTTTAAACCTCACTCCTCTCTATGAGAAATTACTTTACCTTCTTCACAATGACACTTTCGTCAGTGTCTGATTAAAAATCGTTTCTTAAGTATCCTTTCACCTTCTAGACTTTTCACCGGGAATTTTGTAAAACCGAAAGAATTGTGAACCTTTCAAAAGAATGTGATGATCTAATATGTATAGGGTTAAACTTTTAATGACCACTGTTCTTCATGAAAGGATTTACAAGGTTTTTCAAAAAGATTGAATTGAGGGTGTAGGTCAACGTTCAGCCTGATATAACGACTGGACCGGGTAATACCTAGCATATCCTATTTGAACCTTTAACTCGGTACACGAATTGAGTAAAGGTCCCGAACGAAAGATAACCAAAGACTTCAAGAACCATTTGAGGAGTGGTGAAGTGAGGGTTACACGACCTGAATTATTGACACAAAACAGTCGGATCCATCGTCGAGACTACTTGATCACTACTGTCATTACATTAAACAGGAAGGGGTTTCTATGTCATAATAGTCTATATTTTAAAGGTCACGTTTTTATATATGGGGGTTGTAATTGCGTCACTCAATAACCATCTAGAATGACACTTACAGTAATATTACATCCGTTTATGTATGTAAAGGTGGAACCTTTACTCGAAAACACAAAGAATACAACTTTGAACCCCAAAGGGTCCACCGTGTCACCATTTCTTGGACGAACGTTACGTCCTCTACTCCGTTAGTGGCCAACATAGGTACCCGAACCTTCTACGGGACCTCCTCCTTTAGTGCTGAGCAAGGTTATAAGAACGAGTCTCTTAGGGTACCCGTCTCCTCGGACCGTCCGATGTCAGGGACCTCAGCGCTTCTGAGTCTGTAGTGACTCGTACGTACGTGGTACAACTTTGAAGTCAAGAAAATATCTTCTTAAGTACCCTGAATTTTGTATTTTTCAATTCTTGATGAACAAACCCTTTATCTTTCAGTTGACTGCCGTATTGGTAGGGGAAAGTATCTTAGAGACCAGTCGTTAACGACTTGAAACTTGGAACTAAAGAATTTTAATTCAGTTATTAAGAGGGTTTGATCTTTATTGTACATACTAAGAGTTGTACCAAAAATTTCTATAAAAAAGTTACACCCGGTAAAAATTTCAGAAATAACTTAAGCAATGTCATAACGAAGACAAAATGTAAAATCAAAAAACCAGTATTCCGTACACCCTAGAATTGAAGGGTTGGTCCCTAAGTTGACCGTGGAGGTCACAATCTTCCACTTCAGAATTGGAGACCTGGTGGTCCCTTCAGGGAAAGGTATATAAAAATATTTCAAAAAAAGATTTTTACATTGTAATTCTAATAGGTTAGTGGACCGTAGTTTTTAGTCGTACCAGGAAGAGATTTCATCCCGAAGGGACCACCGAGTCTGTCATTTCTTAGACAGACGTTACGTCTTCTGGGTCCAAGTCAAAAGATCCAACCCTTCTAGGGGACCTCTTCCCTTACAGATGGGTGAGATCGTAAGAACGTCTCTTCAGGTACCTGTCTCCTCGATTTCACCAATTTCATCATTTTATTTAATTTCCTTTGATTGACTCCATTGTGTCACCTTATAAATCTTTCATTTAAGTTCTGTCAAAACTAAGTCACTAAATAGTCAGGTGGTTCGGAATAGAAAACATCAATTATTAATATCGGGAAGTTTCACTAACAAACCTTGTATAAAAGTTTATAACCGGAAGTCAAACAAAGAGAGTAAACTATAAAAGTTATGTGGGTTTTCATCCCCTGTCCGTTCTCCTTTTATAAAAAAATTCTAATAAAGTTTTTAGACCTAGGTCTACTTATAATACAATGTATCTACTAATGTATACTTTTATTAGGTAAGATAGACAATTCACTTCTTTTTGTTTTATTGTTAACAAATATTTGTAGGATCATACTAATATTAAAAAGACGACTTCTTCCAAGTCATGTCATTGTTTCCATAGGTGTATTTTGTACCAATCATGATTGAGTGTTCATCTTAACTCTTATTCACTTAGAGACTACCTAACAAAAATTTTTAGATCTCTTTGTTGAAAGATAAATTAAATATAAATATTTAACAATTGGTGGGTTAAGTCGGATAAGTTTTCTTTATACAAAGGTTACCTATAGACATTAAGTTTATATTTCATTTTCTTTGGTCATATTTGATACGTAAGATAATAGTAAAATAAATTAACGAAAACGAAATAATTCGTGTAGGAATAGATCGACAAATCTTTGGTTAAGAAATAGGTCTTACAGTCAAAGTCCATAATATATTTTTAAAGACACATAAAGAACGCATTTTAAAGCTGACGTGATAAAATGTCAAAGATTTTCTATTAAGTCTGGTTAGAGTATGTGTTATTACCAAAAAAAAAAAAAAAAAGTTCTCTTGACTGTAAATACACGATACCGTTAAAGAGGTTTTGGTGTTGAGAGGGTAGACATATTTTATTAATTATTTAGCAATACTTTTGGTAGATATCAGATAGACATTCCCATTTACTTTTATAATTCCTTTGGAACCCGATACACCTTTTTCACCTCTTTATATATTTGTCAACCAGTTAAATGAACTTGAAAAGGAAGTTCACAGGTTATTTCAGTTGGGTATCACCAATACGTCTGCAATTTATTCGACTCTTTTGGAGGTTTATAAATTTTAAGTGTAAAAAGGAAGTCAGAAGTCAAGGAGACTCTTAACGCGAATCGAACCTTTACGAACCCTTACGCCGAGGATTAAGGGGACTTCTCTTCAAAGAAAGGTAAAACTAAAGAAGTCGGTGCTTGATTAGTCAGAATTAACGAGGGTCGACACTAAAGACGAGGGTCCCCAACGAAGGACGACGATGGGTTCCTCATGTCTTAATACGTCAAAAACAATTTGAGGTCATTTATGTACCCGTGAAACATCTTGAATTAAATGATAATGTCCTCAAGTTTGTGATATTGATCGTTCATTTGAAAGTGAGACTTTCGACTGGTGTATTACTTCTAGTGAAAAAAGGGGTTCTCCACTATTCTGTAACCTGTTAACTTTCAATATAAATAAAAGATGGTAATGTCTAAGTTGTCTTATCATAAAGACAAACGTTACACACACACATACAAATGTACATACACAATATATACATACATATATATATATATGTGTGTGTATGTATATATTCAATACACACACATATATATGAACATATAATTTAAACACAATATTCGTTTTGTAAAAAGAATATATAAAACTTAAAAATGACTTTAATAATAAAATCCTTTCTCTCTAATTTTTACCAAGTTTTGAGATCACGACAGAACTCTGTTTTGTGTAACACTATTGTGGTTCTTTCACTTAATTTTGAACGGTGTAATTCCAAAAGTATTTTAATTCATTGAGTAAACTTGTAAAAAAATGGTAAATTAGAGTTTTTGACTTTTTTTCTAATATTATTAGAAAAAGTCAAAAAAAATAGGAACAATAGTCTAGTACAGCTGCACTATAGTGGACTTTTCTTATAGTCCTAAAAGACAAAAGATCTAACGAGTAACAGCTTTGACTTGGTAAATCAATAGAAATTACTTAGTTGGAGATCATTAATAAAAGTGTGTTTATATCTTTTTCTTCGTTGTTGTTGTTTTTGCTAATCTCCTCTAATTGATGTAGACTTTCACTAAATTCTTCACTGACACCCGAAAAATAATTTTGGTCACTTAGACTTCAAAGTTAATTACTTGGTGTTAAGTACCGATAATCGAATTTAATTGATTATTTGAAACAATGATCCGTCTTTTGACTCCTATTACTTCTGTTTCATAGTTTCGAGCTCTTGTCCAATGGGAATCGTCTTTAACACGTTCAAGTTTCACAGATTTATTCTTTCAATCGTTTTGTTGTAATTCTTTTGATTTTTATTAACAAGAAAACGTGAATACCAGAATTACTTGAGTGAGATAATGTTGTTTCATGTAAAATAAAGACGATTTTTACTATCCGTGTATCGTAGTTGTACGACCTTATGTGTGTGTCACGATATATTCCGTGACATTTTAAAATGGTATTTTTCGCTCCTTTTTGTTTTTTAAATTTTATAAAGTGTAAAATTCCAATATACCTCTCAAAGTATTACAACAAGAATAAAGACTTTCATTAAAATATTTATAATTGAGATACCGATTCGTATGTGGTATAAATATAATTAGAGGTACGAGGTTTTTAGATCGAATCTGTCTTTAGTTTAGATCTTTTAGATTTGATTTTCTTCTTAAATCCATAAGTACGATGTCACGAGGGTGTTTCCTGACTATGTCATTATCTTAATTATAAACAAAGTTTATGAATACCCGATAAGTGGTTTTAACTAGTATTACCCGGTATTACTTTTGTTGTTTGAAATTTTATAACTTTATTAAGTCTCATACAAGATTGTATTCTTTATTAAAAGTTTCTGTGTAGTTACTCTTTTTCTGTTTCATTACACCATTTCTTAAGTCAACGGGTACGTCTTCTGACCCAAGGTAGGAACCTAGCTCTTCTAGGGGAATTCTTCCTTTACCGTTGGGTTAAGTCATAAGGACGGACCTCTTAGGATACCTGTCTCCTCTGACCGTCCCCACAGTGTTTCTCAACCTGTGTTGAATCACTGATTTGTTATTGGTTTTTTTTTTTTTTTTTTCCTTTTTCGGTAGTCTTTTTAATTTCTGTAAATTAAAATTTTATATAGTTTTAAAGATTATTACATACTTTTTCACGAGTTGTAGTGATCAGTAGTCTCTTTATGTTAAACTTTGGTGTTACTCTCAGATAATGTTAATGTGTCCTTACCGATTTTATTTTTTTATTTTCTACTATAACACAATCGTTACTGAACCTTGTTCACATTGAAATTATATGATGGTTACCTTTACACTTAACTATGTTGGTCACACCTTTTGACAAGTCATGTTATTGGAGTATACTGGGACATTAAAATAAGGGTCAATATGTTTCTTGTCTTTACACATGTTTACGAGTAGTTTTGTGAATGCGATAGTACAGGTGTAATCGTGATAAGGATCAGTTCGACCTTCTTTTTTTAGGTAGTAGTCATCTTACTTCTTTGTGTGACGTAATGTAAGTACGACACCTAATGATGTCCCGTTCTTCTTTCATTGTGTAATTTTATGGTACGTTGTCCTTATTTAGAGTCTGTATCATACAACTCAGTTTCTTCGGTCTAAGTTTTTTTACAGATGACACACTAAGGTCCATATATTTCAAGTCCTAGTTCGTTGTGATTCGATACAGTCAGAACTTATGTATAACTGACCTTCTCACTTACTCCTCCGAGACACTACGACCAGTATAAGATAAAGACCTGGATCCAATACCACAATGGGTACACAAGTAAAAACACCTTCAAGAAACTCAAGATGTAAACGGAAATCAGGCGAAAAACATATAAAGTGATTTTACAAACGTGACTCCAAACTTATACCTCCATAACTAACCCTTCCATACAAATTTCTTCAACAGATAAGTTGGAAAATATTAGTTCGATTAGAACCTGACTTTGACTTCTGTATATAGTACATTCTAACTCTATATATAACGTCTAAATACGTAGAAGGTCTCTATCAAAGTCAATATAAGATACGTGGGGTTAGAATTTGTTAAAAACAATGAGGACGACGACGACGACGACGATTCAGTGAAGTCAGCACAGGCTGAGACACGTTGGGGTATCGACCGTCGGGTGGTCCGAGGCGACAGGGACCCTAAGAGGTCCGTTCTTGTGACCTCACCCAACGGTAAAGGAAGAGGTTACGTACTTTCACTTTTCACTTTCACTTCGGCGAGTCAGCACAGGCTGAGAAGCGCTGGGGTACCTGACGTCGGAGGGTCCGAGGAGACAGGTACCCTAAAAGGTCCGTTCCCATGACCTCACCCCAAGGTAACGGAAGAGGTTGATCCATGTCAGAAAAAGGATACCCCTCAAGACTGTACTCCGTACACAGAGTGTATGCTAGTCTCAAAGGTGGTCAACGAGACGTGAAACTCTCAAGAGTCAAGAACCACAGGTGTTTGACCCTTTCAAGGAACAAGATATAATTACGACGACGACTAGCAGTGTAAAGACCTTTAAAAGACAAAATCTTTTATTCCTTCATTAAAGGTGTAGAATGGAAGTCCAGAGACTCCCCACGACCACCACCAATCACTGTCCTTTTTATACGGAGGTCAAGGGATCCGAAAACAAAAATAGAGTCGGAAAAAGAAGAGTTTCGGGTATTTCACTTTCATTTTCAGTCAGGTAGTATAGACTGAGAAAGGATGGGGTACCTGACATCGGCCGGTCAAAGGAGACAGGTACCATAAGAGGTTCGATCTTATGACCTTACCCATCGCAAAAGAAGAGGTCCCCAAGAAGGATTGGGTCTCTAACTTGGGTCCAGAGGACGTACCGTCCGTCTAAGAAATATCAGACTCCGTGGTCCCTTCGGGTTCTTAGGACCTCACCCATCGGATAGGGAAACGGTGGTGTAGAAGGACTGGGTTCCTTAGTTTGACCCCAGAGGACGTAACGTCCACCTAAGAAATAGTCGACTCGATGGTCCCTTCGGGAAGAGTTTCGAAGATTCGTGACTATTTGAAGACCTAAACTCTCACAATGTCGTGTCGAAGTAAGATATGGATCTTGAAAGTGGTAGGAATTGTAGGTAGGTATAGACAAGTAAGACCAGATCGGATGTTCTAAGGAAAGAGTAAGTGGTCACTGAAAGGGAATCCTTAGGAACAGGGGTCCAGACAGTCAGATATTTAGATAAAGATATATAGACTTAGGGTTAACATATGTAAAATTTAAGAAAGAGTTCCCTGAACACCCCAGAGATACTTAGTTCGTCACAAGGACTTATAAGAATTAATTCTTACAAAATTATAAAACTTACTTAATCCTGTGAAGAGACACCCGAAGGGCCCACCGTGATCACCACTTCTTGGGTGGACGGTTACGTCCTTTGTTTTCCCTAGATCAAGTTAGGGACCTAGTCCTTCTAAGGGACCTCTTCCTTTACCGTTGGGTGAGGTCATAAGAACGGACCTCTTAGGGTACCTATATCCTCGGACCACCCGATGTCTGGTATCCCAACGTTTCTCAGTCTGTGCTGACTTCCTGTGAAGAGACGGTTTACGAGGGGTGTTGGTTTTAATGAGAGACAGAGACGGGTGTTCATAATCATATAACTTCAGAGTTCAAACATGAAGGGTTCTACGGTTCTATTCACAGTTAAAACATCCGTCCGTTCTCTATTTAGTTAAAACATCCGTCCGTTCTCTATTTAGTTACGTCTCAACATTCTCGGTGTAGAATTTTAAAGTCAGGTTCTAAACGGACTACATTTTGTTTCTGACTTATCTGAAGAAGTTTCTGTGGTAGGGTTAGTTACGGTGGTATAAGCTTACAGTCAAGTCAGTCCACACTCACTGTCGGCTTTTCCTTTTAGACGATCCCTACGGGTGAAACGAACCACAAAAATTCAGAGAGAAAAAGATAAAAAAGACGATAAACCGATCTCCATCACTAGTCGTACTCTTTAGAAGGTTTCCGGTAGTCAAACTTAACACTGGTCACTACTCTTTTTCTTGATTCTGTATCACTTTTAGTGCGTGTAAACAGACGACTCGCGGAGGAAAGGATCTATAGATACTAATATGAACAAGCAAATTTTGACACTTGACTGATGTCACTCATGTATATAGAAATGGAAGTCGAAGTCACAACCCTTTTGTGTCAAACAGGCACCATCCAATTCAAAACCCTATTGTCTTTCAGGAGTCTAGAGTCACCGAATTTTTTTCAAAATAAGGAGTAAATTCCTTTAACCACTACTCAGACCGACTACGAAGTCCCCTGGACAAAAAATACATTACCGGGTCCCAGTGTGGAGGTCAAGTTACAAACGAAGGTGCTGACTTACCGTCCCCATTTTCGTGACTTTTAAGAGTTTTAATTTCCTAAATAAGACCTTCTTTGTTCCTAGAGAAGACGAGTGTGGGGTAACCCTTGTTTTCAGTTACCGCTGTGTAGTGGAATTCTCTTCGCAGTAGGGCGGGACGCCAGAACAGGATTATCTCCGTTTTTAATTGGTAACCAATTTATTTTTATATAACTCATTGATTACAAAATATTATCAGTGAGTTAGATCTGGTTTAAAATTACAAGATTATTATATTACCTCTTTCTTTATTAGTTGTACTTCTTTCATTTGTGATCTATCCCTTCTCTTTTACCAGGGATGAGATTGTCCCTTAGTTAAAACCTAGTAAAGTATCTTGTGACTGAACTTTTGTTAAGACTCTGGTTGGAATCAAGATACCTTTTCTCTCTAAATTGTCCATTTACTGTAGTGGGTTCTCGTGTTCTTACTTCTCGTAATGGTACAGTATCTAACTGAATAACGGGGTTTAGGTTGGGAAAAAGACATAGGTATGAAAACGTTCTGGACTCCTTCCTGTCTCATCTGAAGACTCAGTTCGGGTAGTACAGGAGGACACCGGTGAACGAGACATAGTAAAAGTACGTTTGTATGGAGTTCACCACGACACCAGTGTAGTCTTCCTACTCTCTATGTACTATCCTTTGGTAGGAACAGGAGTGTCAGACTTGTCTCGAGGGGTTCGTAGGGTATTTTGACGTGTCTCTTGGTTTCAATGTTTCGACTCGGGTTGGACGTATCGACCTGAAGACGGTTGGAAGTGTCTCTGTTCTTGTCAATGTTTGCTAACGACAAAATTCGGTACCTTGAAGACCCATTAAAACAGGACGTCGTTCTTGATCAGTTATATACCATGTACACGGTTGGTGACCGGTAAGTATTTAATGTTACCTACTTTTGTTTGTTTGTTTGTTTTTTGTCTTAGATCTTTCGTTTTTCCTACTCTCTAACGGGGTGTTTCTTTTTCTTTTCGTAAAGACTCCTAATCCTTTCTTTTTATTTTTACTAATATATATTACACTGATAAAAGAATTATTCGTTCTATATACTTAACTCACATATAAGAGTAAACACTGATATAAATGTGTTTTTAAAGTTTCAATTGTTTTATACTGTAAAAATATATACTGTACTAAAATGAATTTTTAGTCCTTCTTTACTTTAACGTTGTCTGGGTTATTATATGTACTTACGGTAATTATTAGTCAGGTATTTTAATATTTGAACTTGTATTACAATTAAAATTTTCAGATAACATAATCATAATTTGTATACAGACTCAGAAATTCCGTCGCTGAAAACCTTTTTACTCTTTCGTAATCAAGTTTCCCATTTTGGTACCTTAAGTCACTGAATTTTTTATGTAATTTTTCGTCTATTTAAAAAGTTTCATTTGAAGTCTTACTGTTAAAAAGTTTACTCTAGTACTTTATAAATTCTTTCGATTGAACTTTATGCAAGACTCTACCTCCGACTACAGTTCTCCAATCGGTCTGGGATCGATTATATGTGTTTCGTTTATAACTAAACCACCCTAATATTTAGGTTGGTTTGAAAATATACAAGTATTTATCCTTTCCCACTTTCGTTTATTTGTCATTATTCTCCTAATCTACGTACATCCTAGTTATCAACTACCGGACCAGTTTCACTAGGGTTCGTCAAAACGTAAAAGAAACTGCAGTAATTCACTAAGTCTGTGTTCCTAAGAGTCGAAGTAAACGTTGTCTTAGTGAATCCTACGAAAAATTTTATGTCTATGGGTCCAGGATGGAGTCTAAAACGATCAGACTGTAACCATAAACAATAAATTTTCTAGAGATCCGGTAAATTTAACATTGGTTCAAATTCTTCATAGTGTTGAAAGTGGGTAGAGGTCTTACGTATTCAGTTCATTACTAATTAATGTCAACGGTTGATCGGTCAGCGTTCGACAAGGGGCAAAGTGACGTAAGTTGGACTAACCCAGTACATGAGACTAATAGTATTGGACCTCCTTGACAGTCCAATAATTTATAAATGTTTCATTGTGTCACTATGAAACCATTCGACACAGAGAGTCAGTGGTTTCATCTAATATATTGTCTATTTCCGTTGTCTAATGGTTAATTGGGGTGTTTCTTAGACGATATGGATATCTTTACGAACACATACGTTTTTTATGATCAAGGGTCAATATGCTTCGTCACACACACACGATCGGTGAGTCAGAACAGATTGAGACACTGGGGTACCTGACATCGGACGGTCCGAGGAGACAGGTACCTTAAGAGGTCCGTTCTAATGACCTCACCCAACGGTAAAGGAAGAGGTTATACTTCGTCTCATGTTTAAATCAAAGTTGTAATACGATACCTTTTCTAACCTTTTGTCTTTTCGTGAGACTGTAGAATCCAAGTTGAATACTTTTTTAGCTTATGTAAAATTTATATCCATTGTATTGTAACTCGATAGAAATGTCCACTAAATATTTTCTTTGTGTCTTCTTTATAATCGACTTATAACTGTTTCAGGTCCACATCCCCGATCTATGTACTTTATGTTGTCTCGTGTTCTCACCGACAAAACGGTTTCCCTTTCTTTCTTACTTTCTTCTTCTCTTTCTTTCTCCTTTTAGTTAAACCCCCTTTTAGTTCGTTTATCTTTGTTACCTTGTTAAAGTTTGAATGTTGAACGGTTGGAACGATGAACTAACTTCACTAATGTTATCTTTTGAGGAAAACCTCAATAAAAGACATTTATTTTACTACACGAACGTTAGTTTTGTAAAGACTTCAAGAATGTCAATGCATATCAGATGTTTTGTAGTCCATTTTTTTTATCCATCATTCTAGGGCTCGTCGGATCGTTCTTTTTTTACTGTCGTTCCTGACGTCAGTGACAGGTATAAAGAGAAGGTTTTCCGTTAGACTAATATTAACAGTGTCTATACCTTCAAAGAGTAGGTTGATTGTCGCCTTTAAATAGTCGGAGGAGGGTGGTCACCGACCCGTCTACTATCTTGTTTTCCCGTCGTCTTTTAACTCGTCTCCGCCGGTTCAAAGGACGGGTCCGTTTGTCTCTCCTATTGTCCTCTCCCCCTTCCTCTCTCTTCTTTTACCATTGTCTTCAAAAAAAAAAAAAATTACGGTTTTTACATTCTCACGGAAACAATATGTTGTGCCCGCAACTAAAGGACAAAGTATTGAACACTAACCACTCAATAAAAATGTAAATTGAATTACTCCAATGTGGGACGAGACTCTAAAGTATTCGGTAAAAGGACGGAGACTTTATTTGTTTTATAAGAGAGTCTAAGGTAAAAAAGTAACTGGAACCCTATCGACTTATTCCCTTACCAGGCCCAATATGTAATTGGAGACCCAGATTCTACACACCGTTCTTCCTTGTTAGTCCGAAATAAACCTTAGGAAATGGACACTCTGAGGTTTCAGTCAATAAAGGACGGAAAAATAAACATAGAACTTTTTCAATGTTTCCTGGTCTTACGTTCGCAAAGGACTTAACACGTCATTTTTCAAGAGGTTTTTTTCACATTTATATAGAAACCGGAACTTGCTACGTAGAATTTAGTTAAGACTGTTTTTAGAACACACCTACTTATTTTTAATTACCTTGTACTAAGTGACACCCGTAGTTTATAAGTTTACTTATTTCTCTTATCGGTTCCTCTGTGTTAATAAAATAAGAAGTCAATACGGGACGAACGACGCCACCTGTCTGCTTAAACCCGACACAGGAAATAGCGGTGGTGTGACGAGACCCGCGACCGAACCCTTAATTCCTAAGTACGGACATGTATTACTATATACTAATCGTGACACTTTCATTAACTTGAGAAGTAAGATCTGTTAGGGAACGTCACAGTCGTTCTTCGACCTTGTTTGACACAGTAAATTGTCTCAATACGACATTCACTTTTTTTGGACACTAGGGACGTGTTAATTGAAGGGTTATTAAAAATTCAAGAGCTCTAATTTACTCTCTTAATTATATTATCTGGTACATTTACACGTAGTCTCTTTATTTCGCTGTGTTCCCGTGATTCTCCCTACCCTTTAAATTCCTTTAATTGTTAACAAGAGTTTATATTATTCTCTGTCCACAGTCCGGCACTTTTCCGACTAACAACATTGACCTCGTCGACTCCTACCATTTACGTGTCGACAACGTTTCTAATCAACATAACATTGTTTCTTATGATGAACAAAACGACACGGAAGGTGTTTCGATTTAAGATAATCCTGTTCGAATATTTCATAGGTCTTTCACTTCATTATTACTATAATTGTGGGCAAAATGTATTTTGTGATATTGAGTCTAGTTACTATAACTGTGGATAAGATGTATTATTTTACGACATTGAGTTTAGCTACTATACCTGTGGATAAAATATTTTATTTTGTGATAATGAGTCTAGTAAGCGATATTAAAACACCGAAGTTCAGAGTCGTGTGATCGACTATTAAACACTTTAAAGAGTTAAAAGAAGTAATCTAACTAGTTAATCGAGTTCTTAGTAAAATTCTGTTATTAGATTAACGTAATCCGACGTAATTAAAGTTTTACTGCTGTAAAACTTTCTTTATTCATTAGAAAGTTCAAGGGAACAAGGTTTGTGGAAAAATATGACTATCACATCAAAATAGTTTTACAATAACATAAGTTGTGTCTCGTTACTTAACATAAAGTTCATTAAGATATTTTTACTACCCGCATGAGAACCTGTTCCTGACCTGAACGTGTTCCTGAACCTATTCCTGACAATATAAACCAATCTTAGTGTGACTGGAAATCCTTTGTTTCCTTTCTTTCTCTCTAACGAAACAACAACAAGTCAACGATTCAGTACAGACTGAGGAATGCTGGGGGACCTGACGTCGTACGTCTGAAGGGATAAGAAGTGGTAGAGGGTCTCAAACGAGTTTGAGTACAGGTAACTCAGTCACTATGGTAAGTTGGTAGTGTAGGAGATAACAGGGGAAGAGGACGGAAGTTAGAAAGAGTCGTAGTCTCAGAAAAGGTTACTCAACCGAGAAGCGTTAGTCCATCGGTTTCATAATCTCGAAGTCGAAGTCGTAGAAATATGAATAAAAGTTTACTTTAAAAACAAAGAAAGTTATGGTAGATTAATTAATTGTAGGACAACATGTTGTTTTTTGTATTTCGTCTTTCCTTTTTTACAGTGTTGTCTCTACACTAGTATAAATACCGACGGATACGATAAAGAAAAAAAAATTCTCAGATACTGACTTTTTCCAGAAGGGACCACCGAGTCACTATTTCTTAGACGGACGGTTCCGTCTTCTGAGTCCAAGTTAGGGACCCAGTCCTTCTAGGGGACCTATTCTTTTACCGTTGGGTGAGGTCATCAGAACGGACCCTTTAGGGTACCTGTCTCCTCGGTCCGTCCGATGTCAGGTAGACCACGTTTTCCCAGACTGTGGTGAATCGTTGATTTGTTGTTGTTACTTTCTTTTACTAAGGTCAGTGAGTAAGTGTTCTTGTATGTAAGAAACCACCGTCCCTGGACCCAAATAAGTCACTCCAAAAACGACTATTACAAAACAAAAATATTTCATATTTTAAAGAAAAAGTGTGGAGAGATTCAGTAATGGAAGAGGACACTCAAGGTCAGTACAACTGGTCACTAACGATCAAGACCGTTTGTACACTTAACTTTTGACTTTATCGTTATATAAACTCGGTTATTTGATGATACTCTTAACTGCAGTGGTAAAAATACGTTGAAACCTTTGAAAAGATACAAAAATATATACAAACTACCGACTGATTTGTTTGTTGTTACAATTTGACTAATCTATGTTCTATGATCTGTAATTAAAGAACAATCACTAGTCTTTTCAAAACAAAGATGGACCTATCTAAATTTCTTTTGTCAGTAGAAAAGAATAATAAAACTATGACGTCCTAAGTTTACGAATATTAAATTAAGACACCCAAAAAAGAGAGAACAAAAACAAACACACAAACCAAAAGTGACCTCACTCCAACGATACGTTAATTCGAAGGTGATCAAAAATTATTGGTGACCGGACAACTTAAACCTACGTTCCAAACTAGTTGTACTTGTGAAAGACCGACCAAGGGAACGTCTAATTATAGTCTTATTAGTTTCTCTGTTACACTTCATTACTACTTAAAAATATAATGATTTACAAGAGGAATACTTCTTCCTTTTTCTTTTTCTTAATATAATTGACAATTTCCTTTATCAAAACCAAATTGACAAAGATTTGTAAGGAATTTCAAACCAACTTGAAAAAGATATGAAATTCGTCGATGGAGTGAACGTCTAAGATTTTGGAATCATTTTAAAGCAAATATTCTCTCACTCATATTATTACATTACCTTTTAAGATGACAACGACGACTATACCTATTGACAGTTCCTATACAGAAGTCCCATTGTCGTAAGACTTCACCACTTAGACCAGTGTCGTATAAATTATTATATAACATTAGTCAACTAAAAAGGTGATAGACACAGTAACTTTAATGTTTTGTTCGAGGGGATTTAGAAAACAAACAGCACTTTCATTGTCGGGTAACCGGGTTCTCGACTTTACGAATCACTTCAAATATCTTTATATTTCTACGTACACTTATTGTTTTTTATTCTGATAATATAAGTCAAGATCTTAACACTGTTGAAGGTCTCGTAATTTTTTTTTGTACTTCGACTCAGGATCTTCGGTCTTTTAAATCCTAAATCTAATACATCATACAGTCGTTGTTTCTCGTACCACTCCGTAAATCTTCAGGGACACCAAAAATGGAATGAGATTACATCATCAAGTGCGTGAAAAGGAAAGAACTAGAGACGGAATACAGAGATAGATTTTTACACGGTTATTCTCATCCGAAAACAAAAAGAGTATCAATGTAGGAGGGTACATGTTGTCTAGCAGAAAGCAAATTTCCCAAGTGTTTATGTAAAGTTACTTAACTAGTCTACTTGTGTGTACCTAACTCAAGTTTTATTACGTGCCTTTGGTTGTTCTTTCTTCCAGATATCTTTCTTTATCCCCTTTGTTTACTCTTCGTCGTCTCCGAGGTTTTTTACCTTTTCGTCGTTCGTCTGTCCGAATGCCTACCAATATCGTCGACCTCTTAGTTCTGCTTCACTCTTAAGTAAAATAAGTTATTCGGTTTATAATCAGTTCACGGTCCGACTTACCGTTCGTGACCCACTGTCGTTACTTATTCTGTGCGTAGAAGAGGTTTGAGGACATCAACAACGGATCACCTTTCGTATTACTTCCTTTATTTGTTACAAGAATCCATTTGTCATTACATACCTGTTTGCCACCTCAGTCGGTCCTGAAGACTTTTATTTACTGAAGATAAGACTCTGGATTTTACACATCTTTTTTTTTTTTTTTTGACTGGTAGGTTTTTCACCCTTCTTTATGTAAGGTTTGTCGCACTTGTACATGGTCAAAGGACTCTTTCCCTTTTCTCTTACAGATTCTTTGACCTTTATTTTGGATCACAACGGTGACCTCAATGGTTCTCCCTCTGACCGTCTTCCACTTCAAGCCCTTTTTCCGTCACCGGTCTATTACGTCTCGTGACTTTTGGTTCTATTTTTAGAATAAGGTTCATGTCACTCTCTCAAAGTGTGGACAAGGTTCATGCCGGTTCCAGTACTAGATTAAATTAATTTAAAAAATTTTTTTCTTGTGAAAAGACCAACGGTCCACTTCTAATCTAAAATTCCCTTTGGTCTCACCTTCACCCTTCCGATCAATTTCCGTTATCTTCGTAGAGACTACACTCCACTACCGTCGGAGTGACCCCCGTTAATACCATTACTGTCCCCTTTCAACCCGAGACTAACTTCTCGTCAACGACTTCCTAATCTACCACCTCTACTCTCGCTCCTTTCACTCCTTGGTCCTGACTGGGAATCTTCTTACTCACTTGAATCCCATTTGACTAAACCAGAAGGGAAGTGATGTTTTTGCTCTCTACTAGTGCCAACCCATCTCCGTCCTTAGTCCTCAGGTACGAATCAATACAAGTACACCTTTACGAATAATCGTCTGTACAGACATATACACTCACACTTCTAGTTTCCTGTGTAGAACCAACTCTATAATTAAACCTTTAATAGTCGTGTTGTATCATAAATTTCCTTACTTTTACATACTCTAGTAGACCTCTTCTCTTCTCTGTTTCTATCTCTTCTATGTGTTCATGGTGACTGTTAGTCTTTACAGTACTCTAAAGGAAGTTGAATAAGACAAAGACGTGAACCGTCTAGGGGTTCTGGAAAGGTTGATTCCAGTCGATGTACTTCGTCCTGTATTAGAGGTATCCCAGAAGGTTATAAGTTGTTGACCCCCTTTATTGCATTCCCTAATTATTAAAGTTCAAAGACAAAATTACAGTCGTTGTGTTGAAAATTCTTTGTGGTACACTAGATTGAGATTTAGGTTTTGGATCAGACATTGGACCCGTGTTCCTTTCGAAAGAAGGTTTATTTGCAAGTTCAATATACGGTTAGGACGTTTTTCGGAATTCTAAGGACCGACGTAAGCTAATTTTAATAAGTACTTTACAATTAGAAGGCACGGGATTCAGTGTAGGAGACAGAAAAGGTGAGGGGTGATGTGTACCAAAAGGAAGGAGCTAGCTGTAGTTTAGAGTCCTTACCTTGGTTTCAATTAAGACTGTGTCCTTTCTTACTGACCACTGAATTTTTTATAATGGAAAGGGCCTCTTTAAAAGAAAAGTTGTTTCTAAACCTTTTAATACCACCGTAACTTTTGTAGTTTCCGTCTTTATTTCGGAAGTCACCACCTTAAAGTCCCCTGACGTAAGTGCTCTCTAAACCCTTCCACTTCCTTCCTCCCACCCTAAAATACGATGATAACCTTCATAATCGTATACGTTACTTTACGGGTAAATCTTTCTTCTCTGATATAATTATCTAAATCAAATTTTACGTATAAAATCTATTTTATAGGGGAAATAACTAATGTTTGGTAACCATGGGACTCTGTTGACTTGAGACACATCTGTAATTTTACTTCCCTGAAGGACCGTCAAGTCACCAATTCTGAAACGGGAAGGTCTCGTCCCCCATACCCAAGTTAGGGACCAGTCCCTTGATTCTAGGGTGTACGGAGATCCCGTTTTTTGGTTTTTGTATTTTGTCTTTGTCGTGACATTATTTTGGTTATTTCTGAATTTTAAAAATTTTTACAAGTGTAGTTTTTTTTTTTAGAAATTTTTAACTTCGTAGTTCAAAAAAAGGGTTGTTTTAAAAACAGTATTTCTTGACTTTTCAGAAGAGAGTATCCCATTTTTATTATGATTGGTACAAATTTCAAACAAAACATAAATACATAAATAAAAAGAGTACGGTTTTTTCTTATTCTAATAAGAAAAATTTTTACGGAGGTCGTAGGAATGAGAATCCTCTTCGTTTTCGATGTGTGTGATTTTTCATGATCTAGATTTTCATCTCGTCTTCGGGGTAATAAACTTTGTGTCAAGTTCCGTTGTGACTGTTATTTCGGTAACCGACCCCATTTTAAATTGACTGGAAAAGTTCCAACTTTCTCTAGAAGTTAGTTTTGCGAAGGGACAGTGTCCTCCTTCTCGAGACATAACTTGACGAAATTCTCATTTTGGATGACTTTAACGAGAGTGACCCCTTTGTATTCGATTTTGTTTTTGTTGTTGATATATTTTGACGATGTCAACACCATTCATCTAACAACTCGACATAAAAACGATGAAGTTTCCTATGGTATCTACTCTCCTAAAGAAAAATTCATTTTGTTCAGGATACCTGTTTTTAAAACAATAAGGAGTGAGAACAATAGTCAAATGAGTCAGTGACATTTGAGAAGTGGTCTGAAATCTATAGAGAATATAATTTTAGAGACTATGAATTTATTTTCCGACATAAAAACTCCGTGTTTTCCTATAAATACTAAACGAGATTATGTAAATGACAGCTGCAGTGCTGGATGGAAGTCCCAACTTAGGTGCTCCCTTGTAAGGGGCACTTCATTTTCTCAGTGTCATTCGTGTTACAATCGAACACGAAGAACCCTTTACCTTTTGTGAAAGAGACCTTCAACTCCGACACTAAAAGTAGGATCACTCCATAGAAAGTCCCTGAGACAAAATAAAGAGTTCGAGAACTGGTGAAATCGGTGTTAGTGTTGTCTACACGTCCCGATAGTTCACCCTGTGCAAGGCTAGTCACTCACCAAACTTTACTAAACTGTTCCACTCTGGTTACACAGTAGGATCAAAACTTTACTTCCTGTTTTTATGATAACGACATAAAGACGACTAAGAAAGACCCTTGTTTCGACTAACCACGTGTTTAGGGAGTGGTTCTTTACAATTATCTTCGGTATTAAGACTGTGAAGGAGCTTAACACTCTTCACTCAGTCTCCGGTGTGTTCTTTGGGTCGTCGCAATAATTAAAGTGTGAACTCATCTTGGTGTGTCAATTCGTACGTGACGGACTTAAGTTCGGTGTCGTCTGTCGACCTAAGTCACTATTAGTTTTTCCTTTCGACTAATTTTTTTTCTTTTTTTTTTCTACTTTCGATGTCATATGTTCCGAAAAATCGTGTCTCAGTGAAAATGACTTTATACATAAATAACTTAAACTAGTATTAACTATCCATACATCATACTTGATAGTTACTCCAGTTTCGAGTATGATATACTTACTTAATTTCATGTTGTCATTAAAAGGTCTCTCAAGATATTTACTGAAAAAGAACGGACCTTAGACTTAATCCCCCTTTATATGAGGAGGGAAAGAAAAAGATAGACATTAACAGTCAATAAAAATGGTAAACGAGTTAAGAAGATGAAACTGTTACGTGTAGAGAATGGTAATGGTTTAAAGAGTCTATTAAAACACTAGGAATCTTTCCGATATATTTTATAACTTGTGTCGGGTCCTCTAGTGGTCCCTTTATCACTAGACGTAATACTTATTCATAGTTATATTTAAATCAACAACAAGCGAAAGAGAAAAGGGATGTTCTTTACAGAACAACAACAACAAAATCATCGATTCAGGACAGACTGAGTAAACACTGGGGTATCTGACATCGGGCGGTCCGAGGAGGTAGGTACCCTAAAGGGTCCGTTCTTATGAGTTCAACCAACGGTCGAGGAAGAGGTCCCCTAAAAGGACTGAGTCCCTAGTTTATGTGAAGAGACGTAACGTCCGTCTAAGAAATGGTGACTCGGTGGTCCCTTTGGGTAGTTATATTTAGTCATATTTATGGAAGTAACTAACTTGACAATTTACCTGTTATACTCAAACCTCACCATGACCGAATCTTTTTCCATATCACTTTTTTTCTTTTCCTCTCTAATGTGACTTTTTTCTATAAACGAACGGTTTACTTTCTCTTAATTATACAAAAAGTTTCATTGTAGTTTCATTAAAAATACAATTCTTAAAGTAGACTGAAAATAGTTACATTTTGGATTGTTAAATGTGTGTGTGTGTGTGTGTGTGTGTGTGTGTGTGTGTGTGTGTGTAAGGACGTAAATAAAGAACAAGGACGAAAACAGAATTCGGGACGTAGACAAAGTTTGGGTAGTTACTCTAGAGAACCGCCGAACTTAATCTGTACTCATTACCTGAGTACGAGTGAATCGTAAAGTGAAAGAAACATGTTCCTTTGTATATAAGATCAGATCTAGGCGTAGGAGAAAGGACTCGATTATGGATGTCGACACGAGGTAGATAGTCTACTCACCTACAATTGTGTCTATAATTGTTGGCTTTTTTTTTTTTTTTCACTTTTCTGACCAAATTTTTTACAACGTACAGGAAGTTTCGATTAACAATGACTCCTCATAAAAATTTCGAATAAGGTTCCCTTTGATAAAGGGTCCGAGGAGACAGGTACCCCTAAGAGGTCCGTTCTTATGACCTCACCCAACGGAACGGGAGGAGGTCCCTTAGAAGGGTTGGGTCCCTAGCTTGGGTCCAAAGGGTGGAACGTCTGTCTAAGAAATGGTAGACTCGGTGGTTCCTTCGGGTTCTTATAACCTCACCCATCGGATAGGGAAGAGGTCGTCTAGAAGGGTTGGATCCTTAGTTTAGTCGTAGAGGACGTAACGTCCGTTTAAGAAGTGGTCGACTCGATGTCCCTTCTGGGTATTAACCTTCGTACTAGTAAGTTTAGGTTTCTGACTAAACGACGTTCGTTTCCAGTTTTCGTAAACTCAATTTTAAGAGGTAAAAGATGAAGTTAAATACGTATATTTGTACCAGAGTCTTATATGTTCGACAGGGGTACTCTTTTTAGTGTAAAATATCAACCTTTTATGAAAGTTCTGTAACTCGTTATTTATCCTTTTGAATACATCGTCCGTTCCTATCGGTGTTTCGTTTAACATTGAAGAACTTTAGGTCTGTTTCGTTTTTTTTTCGGTCACCTGACCATCGAAGACTGTACTGAAAAAACTTGTCTAAATGATGACGTGGGTTACGGAGGAACGGAGTATAACACTTTTCAACTGATTAGGTATGGTACAGAGTAGAGTTCTTCTTGTAAAAATTCTAAATACTCACATAAAACTCTAAAATACTACCAGTAAACTAAATACTACATACATCACTTAAAAGGTCATTGTCCGTCCCATGTCCGTGAGTTTTCGTTTTGTGTATGATAAAAGGTTAGTAAAGGCAGTTTTACGTCTTTCTATACTACCACCCTAACTTTATTACGATGTAAATATGACAAGGGACTGAACGGAGAGGAGAAAAAGTGTGGGGTGTAAGGGGAGACACGTACCACCACACAACTTCGGATAGGACTTCCCTATAATACGAGAATGATTTCGATGACGGCGTTATAGAAACTAGATACATGGATGACACAAATACAAGGTATATAAAAGTACTCTTTAGTTACAACGACTAAAGAGAAAAAAAGACTTCCCAAGGTCCTCCGGTTCCCAAATTCCCTCTAATATCAAGTTGAACTGTCGCAAATATTAATCTCTTCAAATTTTAAAAATGTTCCCGAGAAATATAAGAGTACAGTATCCGTATTAAAGAAGTACACATTTCAACGAAGTCAGCACAGACTGAGACACGTTCGGACGGTCCAAGGAGACAGGTACCCCAAGAAGGTCGTAATTAAGACCTCACCTAACGGTATGGGAGGAGGTCCCTAGAAAGGTTGGGTCCCTAGCTTTGGTACAGTGAATGTAGAGGGCGTATCCGTCCACCCAAGAAATGGTGATTACGGTGGGTCTTTCGGGTTAAAGAAGTATTTCTTCTACAATTGGTTTTCCACTCCTGACTTGTCCGTACGTAAGAGAAGTGGTATGGAGACAAGGTAAGAAAACCACCATTTCAGTATCTTGGTGGTGAGACTAGAGCAAACTTGATTCCTCTTTAGAACTTACGAAAAGACTGGTAGCTTTCTAGAACCTTCTGGTTAATCAATTTCAGTACTCACTCACTATCAACGAGTCAGTACGGACTGAGAAACATTGGGGTACCTGACAAGGAGACAGATACCTTAAGAGGTCCGTTCTAATGACCTCACCGAACGGTAAAGGAAAAGGTTCAATTTCCGTACTCTATGCAAGTTTTAAATTAGTATGTTGTAATAATATAAACTTTGTAACATACCGGGGTTTCTCTATTTTACTTATACTTTACTCACGTACTAGGGGAGTTAAAAATTCTAGAAAAATTAAACGTTTCCTTCAGTAAATTTATAACAAATAAATAAATACCAACACGGCCCAGAAGCAGCAACACGTGCCCGAAAGAGACCAACGTCGTTGTCCCCGATGAGATCAACACCACGGACCCGAAGAGTAACACCCTTGAAGCAAACACCTCGGGTCCGAAATCCCGTACACCCGAGTCATCGACACTCCGACTCATCAACACCGCGTGGTCGAATCGACGGGGTGTGGTACACTCTAGAAGGATCTGGTTCCTACCTTGAGGACAGGGGACGTAACCACCCGTCTAAGAATTGGTGACCTGATGGGGTAAATTTATAGTTCTTGGTTTCTTTACGTTTCTGTTTAGTTTATTATATCGTAATACCCACCCTTAAAGTCTAAAAGTACTCATCGGGACCTTTTATCTAAAACCCCCGACATCCAAATCTGTAATTTTATACTCTCTAATATTTATCCGGTCACCTATAAGACAGTTTACGAAGAGTAGTAACACGTTAGTATTGGTCGATTCGTATATATGGGGTTTAACGAACCGTACTATTTGCACAAAGAAATTGTTTGTTCTAAGGAATTTGGGTCCCTCCAAAATTTTAAGTCACATTTTTCCGGATTCTCTTCGTTTACACACTACAATTTCAACAACACGTCAGTGGGTCAAAACAGGCTGAGAAACACTAGGGTACCTAACGTCGTACAATCCGGAGGGACAGGGAGTAGTAGAGAGCTACAAACGGGTTCAAGTACAGGTAACGTAGTCACTACGGTAGGTCGGTAGAGTAGAAGACTACGGAAGAAGAGGAAGACGGGAGATAGAAAGGGTCTTAGTTCTTGAAACGGTTACTCAGCCGACAAACGTAGTCTACTGGTTTTATGACTTCGAAGTGGTAATCAGGAAGGTTGCTCATAAGTCCCAACTAAAGGGAATTCTAACTGACCAAACGAGAGGAATGTCAGGTTCCCTGAAAGTCCTCAGAAAAGGTCGTGGTGTCAAACTTCCGTAGTTAAGAAACCACAAGACGAAAGAAATGTCAGGTCGAGAGTGTTGACATGGACTGGTGACTCTTCTGGTATCGGAATTGATATGTCTGTAAACAACCGTTTCATTATAGAGACGAAAAGTTGTGTGATAGATCCAAACAGTAGTGAAAGGACGGTTCTTCCTTATTAGACTGAAGTACCGACGTCAGTGGTAGACGTCACTAAAATCTCGGGTTCTTCTCCTTTAGACAGTGGTGAAGGTGGAAAAGGGGAAGATAAACGGTACTTCATTACCCCGGTCTACGGTACTATAATCGAAAAAATTATAAATCAAAATTAGGTTGAGAAAGTAAGGGAAGGAAGGGAGGGAAGTAAGACGAGAAATCAAGGAGAAACGAAAGACGGGTAATCTCATTATAGTAGACGTATAGACTCCAACGACTATAAAGAGGACGGATAGAACTAAGTTCGAACATTGAGTAGGTCAGGCCGTAAAGACTACTACACGAGTAGTATATCTAATTTGTTTGTCCCACTGTCGTCTGTCAGGACGGTATGAGGAAAGAGTTAGAACTTGGTTAGTCGACAAGGTATGTCCCAAGATTGATAACGAAGAACTCGGCGTATGTCTAAAGAGTCCTCTGTTAAAGAAACATGATTCTATAGACCCGAAGGGTTCACCGAGTCACCATTTCTTGGGTGGACGGTCACCTGTATTCTCTGCGTCCAACCTAGGGACCCAGTCTTTCTAGGGGATCTCCTCCCGTATCGTTGGGTGAGGTCATAATAACGGACCTCTTAGGATGCCTGACTCCTCTGGCAGTTCGACGTCAGGTACCCCAGTGTTTCTCAACATGTACTGACTTCACTGAATCGTGCGTGTGTGATTCTCTAGACCCGAAAATCAAAGATATTAAACATTACAAGGTCTCTTAAAAGGGATAAATAATCTCCTTGTCGAAATACTAAAGTTAAATTATACGGAACGACTTATTAAATAAAGTTGAGTATTAAATTTCAACCTTCACATTTACTTTATTATTACTTTTCATAACCTGTAAATTACCTTGAATGTTTATTGCTAAAATTAGTAAAATTTTTCATTTACATGATCAACTCGTAAACTTACAACCAGTCAGTTTTTTAGTTTAATGAAACTTTCATACAAACTGATACAGTTCACTTTTGAACCAAATTTTGTAAATGATCAGAAATTCAATATTTATCGTGGTTAGTAATTTCTACAGAAATTTCATAGTAATTGAGGAGATTAAGCTTGAGATATCTAATTAAATGTTGATTTGTTTCTTGATTTAAAATCTTAAGGACTGAAATCGTTTAAATTATAATTAAAAGTGTTCTTAGGAACTTATTAATAAAACACGTTTGTGTGTGTGTGTGAATAGAATCTTCGTAGATATTTCAGTGTAAGTAATGTTTCTGAAATCAACCCAAAAAAATATTCTTTAATAAAAATTATTACGATATCCAATGTATCATTGGGTCCTTTACGGTTAATAATATTTTACAGTAACGTCCAGATCTCTTTAAATTAAAAAATAAGGAAAAAGATTGAAAAATAAAATATAACCTAATATCGGTTAATTGTTACAACACTATCAAAGTCCACCTGTCGTTTCCCTGAGACGGTATGTATATGTACCTAGGTAAGAGGGGGGTTGAGGGGAGGGTGGGTCCGTCGATATATTGTGACTCGTCTCGAAGGACACGAGATATCATTCAGGGACAACCAATAGGTAAAATTTATGTCGTCATCCATGTCCAGCTAAGGTTTCAGGGACTGTTAGAGAAGGGGACAATAAGGAGAGACCTTCGGTATTCAGGTAAGAGATTCATACGCACAAACAAAGACGTGTTTCTGAAAACACTATTTTCTCTCAAACCGAAAAAAAGAGAAAATCTTCATGGATAATTCGGACCTGATGTATTGTTTTTCATTTGTTCTTGTCAATCCTTAATCTTTTAACTAAGATTTTATTTATTTGACACATTATTAAAGTTGTTTTCTCTACTTGATCGATACGACACCTTTTCCGTTACCGTGGGGTGAGGTCATGAGAACGGACCTTTTAGGGTACCTGCCTCCTCGGACCATCCGACGTCAGGTACCCCAACGCTTCTCAGCCTGTGTTGACTCGCTGAAGTGAAACTGAAAAGTGAAAGGACGTAACCTCTTCCTTTACCGTTGGGTGAGGTCATAAGAACGGANCATTTGTTCTTATCAATCCTTAATCTTTTAACTAAGATTTTATTTATTTGACACATTATTAAAGTTGTTTTCTCTACTTGATCGATACGACACCTCTTCCGTTACCGTGGGGTGAGGTCATGAGAACGGACCTTTTAGGGTACCTACCTCCTCGGACCATCCGACGTCAGGTACCCCAACGCTTCTCAGCCTGTGTTGACTCGCTGAAGTGAAACTGAAAAGTGAAAGGACGTAACCTCTTCCTTTACCGTTGGGTGAGGTCATAAGAACGGACCTCTTAGGGTTCCTACCCCCTCGGACCACCCGACGGTAGATACCCCAGCGTGTCTCAGCCTGTGCTGACTTCGCTGAATCGTCGTCGTCGTCGATACGACTAAAAAAAAGGATAACTTAAATCAGTTTAAATTTAACATACCTCTCTTCGTAGACTTCGACAATTAATAGACCAACTAAATGTTGTAAGAATGAGAAACAAATATTTAAAACCTTTACTATTCACATTTATATTAACTTCTGCACAATAAGTGACAAATCTCGTCATCAAACAGTCAATCACCGTTTTTTTCCCTCTCTCTCTCTTTTTTTTTTGTCAAGTTCGTTCATTAGTAATCTTCATTAATTTTAATTAAAATAAAATTGTATTTTCGTGTAACCAAACGGAGAAAAATGTATACCGATAAACGAAACTAATATTTGTCTAATCATAAGAGGTGTTAGTCTTCAAGTAATAGATTTTAAAGGTCAAAATAAAGACATTTCCCCAGGTTCTTGAATTTCTTCGTCGATCGTCGGGTTAGTCTATGTCTTTGACAGTCGACCAGAAGGAATATAGAGAGGAAGTGTCGAGAACGAGTAGGGATCTTTGGAATTTTTTTTTAAACAAAATAAAAAACCGGTACGAAGTTCTGTACACCTTAGGATCAAGAGGTTGGTCCCTAACTTGGGTCCGGGGACGTAACCTTCACGAAAGAATTGGTGACCTGGTGGTCGCTTCAGGATCTCTGGGAAAAGGTCACTGAGTGGAAAGAATTAAGAAAGGTATCGTAAGTTATACCAAAAATATCTTTGTTTCTATCCAGAAGATGAGTTAGATCTATGTAACCGTCTATACGATACAGTACTATATATTACTTTCATATATAACATTTTAGGATTACTTTATTATCGGAAGAATACAGTCAGGGGTACAGTTGTGGTATTTACTCATTGAACTATTAAACAGGTTTGACTATAGACGGGTAAATTCAGGAACTACAGACGTCGTTTAGACGTTTTTGGATATCCTTCTTCCTTCCTTACGTTCTTTCTTCCTTCCCTATCCTGTCCTCCAATTCTTGGTTATAAAAATTGGATACAATAATACAAAATTTCCCGTTGTCGTTGAACATATGTATCCCTTCACGATAAGAATTTCGGACGAGGATATTCGAATGTTCGTAGTTAAGAAATTAAAAGTCCTTTAAACTTTCAGTCAGTGATTTGTATCGGTAATAGTTTATAAATTAGTATATTTAAATTTTAATTTATTTAATGTAGTTTTAGTTTCCGTCATTAATGAATTTGAATGGTGAAATTGCCTAAAAGGATGATAGATACGAGAACTCCAATAAAAGTTACAAATACCACCTTTATAGGATATTACTATAGGATGATCAGAGAGGGTTTTAGAAGGAAAAAAACCCACCCCCTCCTACCCACAACCCCACGTCATCAATTCGTAAATGGTCGTATGGTAATATATATCCCACACTATATAATGGTTTTCTATACTTATAAAAACAGTACAAGAATTTCATGTCTTTAATTAAAATCCTGTTACTTGGAAGTTTTACAAGGACATCCAGTAAAGATTTACACAATGGGGTGAAGTGAGTTCTTCTTTTTTTCTCACGAAACCGTCCGAGTTACTCTTTAGTTATTGTGGGACGAAAGGTCAGGTCTGAACTGGGTCATTTAAAGTAAGGTAATTAACAATTTTTATTTACAGTCGTATATAAAAGGTAACAACCGACTCTATGATTTAATGAAGTACAAGATAAAACATATAAATATGTTGAAAATGTTTATCTTAAAATTTTTAAGGGTGTTCTTGTATGTGTGTTATACGTGTGTTTTACCTGTGTAATATTTTATTTTTTATATCGGGAGATATAAAAAATACAGAAGATATTCAGAAGAAGGAGGGGTGGTATCTATGAGGATATGGTCAGTGAAGACAAAGAATCTTTCTATGAAATAAATGGACGAGGTTTAAAATGACCCGAGACTGGAAAATAACCCGATAGACGTTATTACCCATCTCTTAACACGGATGTTTTCGATTCAAGCAAGTACATTCTTTCTTTTCTCGATGTGAATCTTTTATTCTTTTGTTAACTGGGCTTTCTTTCACGGTATTACTTTATTCGATTCCTGAATTTTCTGTGTTCCCTTTCTTTAAACTCTTTATTGACAGTGAAACTCACTCTCGTTCTATATTTTCTGTAAAAAATTTTAATCATCGTCATTATTTGTAAGTAACTAATAATTAATACATTGTCCATGGTGAGATTCCCCGAATGTACATACTTAAGTTGAACTAGGAGTGTTGTTGTGATATTTTATCATTGTAGTAGGATAGTAGGAGGTTAAACGTGTATTCTTATGAGATCTTGAAACTTTTCATGGAACGATTTTACTCAAATTGTCATCATCTCAACCGTAAGTATGGCTATCAGACCAAGAATCGAATAAGTGAGTCGGTGATCTGACGTGTATCAAATGACTGTATTATACGAAATATCGTTGTAGTTTTTATGAGTGTCTTTTATAGTTGTTTCTGAAATGAAGGGTTGTGAAAACCTTAATTATAAACACAAAGAAAATTGGTATAATCGTGTAAACTTGACCGGAGTTACCTATGTTAAAGTAAACCTGGTATTTTCTGTTTAACCTTCCTAGACTTTTGGTTACAGGATCATCAGTGACACTGTAAGATCCTTCTCATTTATATTTTACTTAAAACAGTAAATTAAACAAAACCGATTTTCGACTTTCAAACTGTTGTAAAGAATGTTACACGTAAAAAACAAACGTATCCATATGTTAAAACGTATAGTTTTTGGAAATGTTCCCCTGTATGCATATGGATACCGACTAAGTACAACTATAAACCGTCTTTTGTTGTTTTAAGACACTTCGTTAATAGGAAGTTGACTTCTTATTTATTTAGAAAATTTTTTGGAAATGTTTACTCGAGTACGAGAAGAAATTATTACTCTTAAATTCTCTTTTTCGACCATCCGTCCTATCTGAGTTCCTTATGTTTAAGTTTTAAATAAAACGTAATCCAATTCTAAGTACTTTTACTTCGGTTTGGAAAACTCCGTATACGGTAGTAACTCTTTTTGTACGTGAATTCAGCAAACACCGGCATTCAGGTCAGAAACTGGTCATGAGTTTCCAAATACACGACCTTTACGACCTTTAATTACTTCACCTATGAGGAAAATTCGTAATCGTCGTCTCACGGTCCTTTTCCGGTCTCCCTTTCATTCTGTACTTGGACTCAAGTCTTTTTTCCGTCTCATCTTCATATTGTGCTCTGACCTTAGAAACGGAAAACGTGTCAGTAGACAGATAGGGGTTCAGGAAAATCAAAAAAAGATATTTCCTCTAATCATAAAGTAGTTTATTTTCTGTAGTTTAAACTTTACACGGGGACCAAGTATCTCGATAAAAAAAAATTAGTCGGTTAATTTAGCTCAAAAAAAAAATTACATTAACGAAATTTTACAACACAGTCAAAGACGACATGTTGTTTACACTTAGTTGGACTGTTACGAAAGAATATTGTTCTTAAAAATAAAATATAAACAACTTTATTATACGACCCTGAAGGGGCCGTCAGGTGGAACTGAAGATTACGTCCCTACACCCAAGATAGGGACTAGTCCCGTGATTCTAGGGTGTACGGGACCCCGTTTTTTTGTTGTCTGATATTTCGTCTTCGTCCTAACATTGTTTAAGTTTACTCTGAAATCTTTACGAAGTGTATTTTTGACATTTAATAATATATACGTATATTAAAAAAAGTATAGCCAGAGAAAACGTGAGCATTTTTTCCTTTTATCTTATTTTTTTCTTAACCATTTCCTTGGTCTTGAAGAAGTGGTCTTAAATGAGAAAACCTAGTGAAGGGTGTTTCTCAATATCTATTGAACAAAACAGTATTTTATCTCCTTTGTTATCTTACCCTCTCTGATCTCTAGTTACTCTTGAAAAAAAGTGAAAGTGGAAAATGATATGAGAGACATTGGTATAAAGACACGAATAATTGTCGTAGAAGTTCCTAAACTAGTAAAAGAATTATTCGTAAAAAATTGTAAAGTATGTTATATAAGTTTGTTTTCTTGTGTATCAAGTGTTTCTAAGTTTAATAAAAGTTTCTAAATTCAACATATAACGTACGGTGGACAGATTTATGAATGACAAAGTCCTATAAAGTTATATTAGTTAGATACCTAGTAAAAATGACATAAATTTTTATTAATCAGTTTCATAATGAAGTAATAATGTGAATTATGACTTACAAATATACGAAAATGGAGCTCTTTAAACACCATTAAATATATTGTGCCATTTTTCTTACTTATGTGGTTATATTAATAAAACGATTATAATTTCTTTATGGACCTCATTGTCCGTTTAGACCGGAACTTCATGTCTTACTTCGTCCCGTTTCCGATTACCTCGAAACGGTTCTCTTGTGTGATCAGAATCGTTTGTGGGAGAAGGTTGTTATGTTCTCTTCTGAGATGTGTGCCTGTAGTGGTCTACCAGTTTTGGCTTGAGTCTCACTAATATAAGAAACGTCGATTTCTACCTCTTCTAGATATATCAGTCGTTTTTGTTTTGGTCCTCAACTGACACCGAGTCTAGTACTCGAGGAATAACGGTTTAAGTCTGACTTTAACTTCTTTCATCCCTTTTGGTGATCTGATAAGTCCATACTGGATTTAGTTTAGGGAGTACTAATATGTCATCTTCACTGTTTATCTAAGTTCCCTAATCTAGACTATCTGTCTCACGGACTTCTTGATACCTGCCTTCAAACACTGTAACATGTCCTCTGTCCCTAGTTCTAATAGGGGTACCTTTTCTTTACGTTTTTCCGTTTACCAACAGACTCCTCCGGAAATTTTATCGACACTTCTCTCCTCTTCGTTTTCCTTTTCCTCTATTCCTTTCTATAAGGGTAAACTTACGTCTCAAGGTTTCTTATCGTTCCTCTCTTTTCTTTCGGAAGGAGTCTCTAGTTGCGTTTATTTATCTCCTTTTGTTGTCTTACCCTTTCTGATCTCTAGAGAAGTTCTTTTACTCTCTATGGTTCCCTTATAAAGTACGTTTCTACCCGTGTTATTTCTTGTCTTTACCATACCTGGGTTCTCTTCGACTTCTATTATTCTTCTCCACCGTTCTTATGTGTCTTCTTGATATGTTTTTTTCTAGAAGTCATGGTTCTATTAGTGCTACCACACTAGTGAGTGGATCTCGGTCTGTAGGACCTCACACTTCAGTTCACCCGGAATTCTTCGTAGTGATGTTTCGATCACCTCCACTACCTTAAAGTCAAGTCGATACAGTTTAGGACTTTCTAATACGACACTTTCACGACGTGAGTTATACGGTCGTTCAAACCTTTTGAGTCGTCACCGGTGTCCTGACCTTTTCCAGTCAAAAGTAAGGTTAGGGTTTCTTTCCGTTACGGTTTCTTACGAGTTTGATGATGAAGTAACGTGAGTAGAGTGTTCGATCATTGTATTACGAGTGTTAAGAGGTTCGGTCCGAAGTTGTTTGTCATGTACTTGGCACTTGAACTACAAGTTCGACCAAAATCTTTTCCGTCTCCTTGGTTTGGTCTCTAGTTTAACGGTTGTAGACAACCTAGTAGTTTTTTCGTCCTCTTTTGGTCTTTTTGTAGATAAAGACGAAATAATTAATACGGTTTCGGAAACTGACACATCTAGTGTTGTTTGACACCTTTTATTCTCTACCCTTATGGTCTGGTGGAATGGACGGAGGACTCTTTAGACATACGTCCAGTTCTTCGATTGGGAATCTTGGTCTGTACCTTGTTGCCTGACCAAGGTTTAACTCTTTCCTAATACAGTTCCGACGTACAACAGTGGGACGAATAAAATGAAGATACGTCTCATGTAATACGTTTTACGGTCCGACCTACTTCGTGTTCGACCTTAGTTCTAACGATCCTCTTTATAGTTATTGGAGTCTATGTGTCTACTATGGTGGAAATACCGTCTTTCACTTCTCCTTGACTTCTCGGAGAACTACTTTCACTTTCTCCTCTCACTTTTTCGACCGAATTTTGAGTCGTAAGTTCTTTGATTCTAGTACCGTAGACCAGGGTAGTGAAGTACCGTTTATCTACCCCTTTGTTACCTTTGTCACTGTCTAAAATAAAAGCACCCGAGATTTTAGTGGACGTCTACCACTAACGTCAGTACTTTAATTCTCTACGAACGAGGAACCTTCCTTTCGATACTGGTTGGATCCGTCGTATAACTTTTCGTCTCTGTAATGAAACGGCTGTTTCCAGACGGATCAGTTTCGGTACTAAAAAGGTCATCAGTACGTACCTACACTCTCAACCTGATAATTTCTTTCGACTCGTGTCTTCTTAACAACGAAAACTTGACACCACAACCTCTTCTGAGAACTCTCGGGGAACCTGACGTTCTTCTAGGTTGGTAAGGTAGGATTTCCTTTAGTCAGGACTTATAAGTAACCTTCCTGACTACGACTTCGAGTTTTAGGCTATGAAACCGGTGGACTACGCTTCTTGACTGAGTGACCTTTTCTGAGACTACGACCCTTTCTAACTTCCGTCCTCCTCTTCCCTTACTGTCTCCTACTCCACTACCTACTGTAGTGGTTGAGTTACCTGTACTCAAACTCGTTCGAGGCCCTCAACCACTATCTGTTCCTTCGGACCGCACGACGTCAGACGTCTCACCGTTTTTGAACCTGTGCTGATTCACTGACTTGATTGATTGATACTTGATAGTTGGAGACACGGTAGGTCTTTTGAACACTATGATAATTTTATACAGGGTTATTAACAGAAACCCCAAAAGAAAGTTCAAAGACTGTAGGACGTTCAAAACTACCACCACGAAAGAACTAGGGTTGACTTATGACCGGTACTTCCTAAAGTCCATTGTTAATACTGGAATAAGATTTTGACTTACAAACATAGACGGGTGTTAAGTATATAACTTCGGATTAGGAATTACATCACCATAAACTTCCACCCCTGAAACCCTCCACTCATCCAGTACTCACGCCGTGGGAGCACTTATTTTAATCACGAGAATCTTTTGTCTGGAGTCGAGGGAATGGAGAAAGTGGTACACTTCTACATTCCTCTGGTAAATACTCGGTCCTTACGTAAGAAGTGGGTTATGGTTTAGACGAGTACGAAACTAGTACCTGAACCGTCGGAGGTCTTGAGACTCTTTATTCAAAAACAACGAATATTCGGTGTGTCGGATACCATAAAAACAATGTCGTCTGCCCCACCTGGTTCTATGACAGTATAATTTCGGGAATCTATCAAATACAACTCTGTAACTCCCGAAGAAATAGGGTAGTACGACGGTCTTTGTTGTTAGTTCCAATTCATGTGAGTTCGTTATTAATTAGTAGGGAAGATGGACTAGTCCCAGGTAAAACTCTAATGTAGGTAACATTCTATGTACGGGTAAAGTATTTTCGATTTTCCACCTTTTACGTATTAAATCTTAATTACTACAATACACAAGTTCGACAAGGAACAATTGTACTCGTTTTGTTAAACTCAAAACTGTATTAAGAAATAATGTCACTTTGTTGACGACTAATTACATTGGACAAATTGTACAGATACACTGAAAAAGAAAGTATTCTTATGACTGGAAAGACGGGAGTTTTAGGTAATAAAACCTCAGGGGATGTAACAAGAAGTACGAACCTAGATTTCTCTAATATTACAGTCGTTCCAAACAAGAGAGTTGAAGAAGGGACCCGTCTTACATGGAACATTTATGGAAGAAGAGAGTCTTCTCCTAAGTTGTAAAAAAAATTAGTTTATTATTTTGTGTACTATTTCATGATAGGTTAAACTTCAAATCCTTATGGTCGAGATGTTAGGTAAGAGATTGTGGAACCCTGTCTACGCAAAGTCTTAAGAGTTAAAGAAAATTAAATTATTTCTATTATGGTATCAACATAGTATAGGATACATTAGGTTATTCTAGATCTCGTCGTGGGACATTAGTCTACAAATTCACGAAAACAAGTCAACACAGGTTGAAAAACACTGGGTTACCTGACGTCGGACGATCCGAGGAGACAGGTACCTTAAGAGGTCCGTTCTTTTTTACCTCACCCAACGGTAAGGGAAGAGGTCCCCGAGAAAGACTGGGTCCCTAACTTGGACCCAGAGGACCTAACGTCCATCTAATAGTAGACTCGATGGTTCCTTAGGGATTCATGAGAATCTCTACTAAATAAAAATCGAAGACACAAGTCAGTGAGTCAATATGAACTGAGAAACGTTAGGGTGACTGACAACAGACGCTCCGAGACAAGTACCTTGAGAGGTCCGTTCTTATGACCCCTCCCGTCGGTAAGGGAAGAGATCCTCTAGTAAGGATGGGTCCCTAGTTTGGACCCAGAGGACGTAATGTTCACCTAAAAGATGGTAGACTCGGTAGTCCCTTCGGGGTTATAAAGACGTAATTTTACATTCTTAAGGTTATAGTTGTCCTTACTTTCAATATTTTGTCGGAGTTAATTTAAGTTCGAACTTAGACGGTGGTCTACTCTAGTGTACTCTACTCAAAACAGTGGTCCGCTCAATACTTTTGGAAGATCTAAAAGTTCGATTACCTAGAATCTTAACGTCTATACCTCAACATCTGTATACAAATCGTAGTTCTAAATTCAAAAACGTATTTTAAGATCCGTACTTGATCTTCCACTTACTGTAGAACTTTCCTCCTTCCTTCTCCGTCCAAGGATTCAGTAGTGTAAACGTCTTTACCTGTGGTAGTCGTGAACTCCAACCGGTCCACCGAGACTTGTAAAAGGAGTACCGTAGTAAAAGAAGGAGGAATTTAAAGGAGTCGAGTCGTTTACCATAGTGTCTGATGGGTTAACGTACGGCTTTTTGAATATCGACAGGAACTAAAAGGATAAAGAGGAGGACAGTATAAGATGAAGGTCTTGTACGGGAAAACCTCGTCTGTACAATATCCCGGATATTATAGGTGAGAGGGGTAGAGGTGTCGATGATGAAATTCGGTTCCGAGAAGTACAGTACAAATGATATGAAACCGTAGTAAAATACGAAGGTAGTTACGACTCTTCAAATTCACTGAACAGGTTTTAGAGCTTAGATTTTAGGTCACCATAACCCCAACTAAGGGTCTAAGGAGTCACATGTCTGGAGTCCTTTCCTTACATTAGTGAGTTAAATATAACTCTACTTAAATTTGAAGAAAATTTCTAAGTTTACAGTACCACTCTTATAACGATAAGATATCGTGTTACTTTTTTTATTACCAATAAACTGAGGATACCCGGAATTTTTCATACTACAAATCCTCTCGAATGACACAGAGATGCAACCTTTCTAGTAGAAGGTTCAAGTTCCGGAGGTCCAAATTATACGAATATCTTCTATATTTATTTAATCCTTTTGGGAGAGTACTTTTATTGACCCAAACGTTCCGATAGTAAAAGTCATTTCTCTGGTTTCGACGGAAGGGGATACAGGAACTGGATTTTCCTCTGTACAAAAGTCATTCTTTACATTTACAAAAGTAAATTATAAATATTATTATAATTGGGAAACACAATATCGTTTCTTTTAGGTTTAATAAATAGTCCTGTTTTAGTAAAAGAACATTAAGTTAATTTTTTGTATGATATAACGTTAGTTGACCCCATTCCTTCAGAGGACTTATCTGCTTGTCCCACTTGTTCTACTTCGAATACACGGATAAATTCTGATAGGTCGACGAAATCAATTTATCGTAAAAGAAACCGAATAAAAGAGTAAAAAAATATTACAACGTTCTTTCACATTCAAAGGAGTTTTTACTGTAAGTGAGAGTTTTTTATCTTAAAATTTAGTTTTTCAACAGAACTCCAAAATAAAAGTTAAGAAGAACAGTTGTGCAGAGACATTACGACTGATATAAATCACTTTGAAGGAAATATTCAACACATTACTGGGAAAGCCGATAATTATAATTGTCGATTTCAAACTCCACACTAACATTTACTGAAAAGTGTACGGTTTTCACAAAATAAAAAACTTCACAGTTTAGGAGAAATTAACGACCGAGGTGGGTTACCGATATTAGTAGGGGTTTCGTTTAAAAAATTTTTTGGTAATTTTTTTTTAATAGATTTCATTAAAATTTTATTTCACAAAATTTTGATATTTATGAGGTTATGTACGATTCATATCTTTTAAATTCTACCGTCTTATAAATAAATTTTGTAAACTTATAAAGAAAAGGCTAAAGAAATTGATGAGAAGCCAGTCAGTCAAGTCAGCGAGTCAACACAGGTTGTAAAACACTGGGGTCCCTGACATCGTGCAGTCCGAAGGGACAGGTAGTGGTTGAAGACCTCGAACGAGTTTGAGTACAGGTAGACTACCGATTTTCTCTTCAACTAAAGGATTTTCTATGTCTTCCTTCTTTAGATTTGTTAGGTATATATTCAGAGTACCGGTGTACTTTTCCTGACAGGAACCAGCATTACAATGATTTAAGCAGTCGACATGGAGGTTGACCCCAAGATCGAGTCCGACTCCGGGGGACAGGACCTCTCTGAGGAAAAGACCAACTTAAATGGGTCAGTTGTCGTTTTAGTTACGGCTCTGACCTTGTCGTATCCGAAATAATTTTCCGGTTTCTTATCTCTTCACTCTTGGATTAAGTGTTTAGTTGAAGAGTTGGGTTAAACCCACCTCTGTGGTTTATATTTCCTCCTAGTTCTATTTTTCCCCTTTGTAACCTTCCTCACTGGTCTTATGAGTACTCATAAAGTTCTTGCCCTCACATATAACCTGTGTGTCGACTACGTAGAGAGGAAGAGACAGGAACGCACCTGAAAAGAGCAACAACAGTGCCGTGAGTAGTTGACAGTACCGTGAGACCCACACAGCAAATCGATTACATAGTGTCACTCACATATTATTCTGATTCCAGATGAAACTGGAACTCAGTTTCATATAATTTCGATACCAAAAAGGTCATTAGTACATACCTACACTCTCAACCTGTTATTTCTTCCGACTCCTGGTTTCTTAACTAAGAAAACTTGACACCACAACCTCTTCTGAGAACTCTCAGGGAACCTCTCGTTCCTCTAGTTTGGTCAGTTAGCATTTCCTTTAGTTGACACTTATAAGTAACCTTCCTGACTACGACTTCAACTTCGAGGTTATGAAACCTTGGTCTACGTTTCTCGGTTGAGTAACCTTTTCTGGGACTACGACCCTTTCTAACTCCCATCCTTCTCTTCTCCCACTGTCTCCTACCTTACCAACCTACCGTAGTGACTGGGTCACCCGTAATCAAACTCGTTTAAGGCCCTCTGCCACTTCCTGTCCCTTCGGACTGAACGACGTCAGGAGCGTACTAGCGCTGACTTGTTATTTGTTGTCACACTCCCTCTCATACCAAGACCCCGTTGACGGAACCATTGTTATTGATGTCTCCCTTTTTTGACTTGAACTTTTAACATAATGTGCACCACGGTAGTACGTAAAAGGCTACATGTAATGAAGTCGCTAAAAAGTCATGGAAGTAAATGATCTAGAGACAAACTGACAAAGAGTCAGAGAGAGTAACGATGGTGTGTGGCCTCCGTTTTGACAGAAACGCTCTCCACGTTAAAAATGGACTGTGTCTTGTCCCCCCAGTCGACTCGTCCCGAATACAGTTCGGGATCGAATGACTGAGTCTCTCTGTCCCGACCTTAAATTGGTTTTTTTCCCCGAAGGGAACACTGAGTCGACCATTTCTTAGGTGGACGTTACGACCTCTGAACCCAAACTAGGAACCCAAAGCTTCTAGGGGACCTCTTCCCTTTCCAATGGGTGAGTCATAAGACCGGATCTCTTAAGGTATCTGAAATATCAGGTACCCCAGTATTTCTCTGTCTGTGTTGACTCGGTGAAACTGAAGAAGTTTTGTCTGACAGAAAATGGGCTTGGATTTCAAGGAGGTATCCCTCTCCTTATAACTGTAAAGAGTAACGTTCATTAGGAGGGTTATCGGGACAGAAAATCCAAGACGATACCAAGGGTGTAATGTCTCTCTTCTATGACTCCACGTTTGTCGGTCAGTCCGAATCCGTTCCGAAACTGATGCGAAACTGATTTCGGAGAAACCAACGTGGAATAAGATGACGAATATGAAGGAAAGGTTTGCGACCTCTTGACTTTCTAAATATCCGTTCATTTCTCCTAAGTCCCGTCACTAAGAGTCAATCAAATACTTATTTATTACAAAATACACATATATACATACACATATATAAGCACACGAATCAGCGAGTCAGTACAGACTGACAAACACTGGGGTACCTGATATCGGACGGTCCGAGGAGACAGGTACCCCTAAGAGGTCAGTTCTTGTGACCTCACCCTACGGTACAGGAGGAGGTCCCCTAAAAGGGTTGGGTCCCTAGTTTGGGTCCGAAGGGCGTTACGTCCGTCTAGGAAATGACAGACTCGGTGGTCCTTTCGGGTTCTTATGACCTCACCCATCGGATAGGGAAGAGGTCCCTTTGAAGGACCGGGTCCTTAACTTGGTCCCAGAGGACAACTCGATGTTCCTTTCGGGCATTTGTATATACCCGAAGGGTTGACCACGATCACCATTTCTTGCACGAACATCTACGTCCTCTGTATTCTCTACACCCAAGTTAGGGACCTAACCTTTCTGGGGGACCTCCTCCGGTACCGTTGGGTGAGGTCATAAGAACGGACATCTTAGGGTACAAGTCTCCAAGGACCTTCCAACGTCAGGTGCCCCATGTTTGTCAGTCTCTCCTGACTTTGCTGAATCGCGTGTATATCTCTCTCTCTCCTCTCTCCTCTCCGTGTGTCTGTGATAAATTTTTCTTTTTTCTTTACGAATTTTCAAGTATAACTCTTTCCTTACTCTCCGAATTCTCAAACTTGAACTAAAAGTCTAACGGGGACCTAAGTTTAGTTGATATGGAGTTAAGAGAGAGGACATTTTACCTTCAACACTTCTAATTTACTCTTCCATGTTTATTTCGTGAACTCTATCGTTTACTTGTAATTTAATATCGAGAATGTAGTTATTTTACCGAAGTCAACAGTTTTTAAGTATGATCTTTAAGTGACCTTATAACTTAGTCAAGAGATCACTTATGTCGTAACTAACGGTCGAAGGAATTTAGAAGTTTACTATTCGAAAGGAATTTCCACTTCCTATAAGGTACCCGAAGGGACCACCGAGTCTACCATTTCTTAGACGGGCATTACGTCTTTTCGGTCCAAGTTAGGGACTCAGTCCTTCTACGGGACCTTTTCCGTTACCGTTGGGTCAGGTCATGAGAACGGACCTCTTAGGGGTACCTGTCTCCTTGGACCGTCCGATGTCAGGTACCCCAGTGTTTCTCAGTCTGAACTGACTCACTGATTATGAAAGTTTCCACTTCCAATAAGGTATCCATTTTTACGGGGTACGAAAAACTAGAATTTTGATGTGAGGTTCAGTGAGTCCTTAGTGAAGTAAATCCGTAAACTTTTTGGGTTTAGTCGTATTGTGTCGGAATATTACAAGGGACGACGACGACGACGATTCAGCGATCTCAGCACAGGATGAGAAACACTGGGGTATCTATCGTCGGGTAGTCCGAGGGGCAGGGACCCTAAGAGGTCCGCTTTTGCGACCTCACCCAACGGTAAAGGAAGAGGTTACGTACTTTCACTTTTCACTTTCACTTCAGCGAGTCAGCACAGCTTGAGAATCGCTGGGGTACCTGATGTCGGATGGTCCGAGTAGGTAGGTACCCTAAAAGGTCCGTTCTCACGACCTCACCCAACGGTAACGGAAGAGGCTGTTACAAGGGTCACACTGGGATACTTTCTAAATGACCAGTTGTCTGTTATCTTAGTACTTTTCGTAAAAGGAAATAGACGTAGTACTTCAGACCGATAGAACTTTCACACTTTTAATTTTCAGAAATATCAATTCATAAAAAGGAGGTTTTAAGGATCGAAGTACGTCCGATCTAATTCCCACTATGCCAACTTGTTAATTTACGGGTCCTAAATTTCTCATTTCGATATAACGGGGTCCTCGTTGGAGTTTCATCGTCGATCGTTAATCGGGAAGTCTCGTTTCCCGACAAACTGATAAATATTAGGGACTGGCATGTAACGGAAGTCCCCGGGTACAGAGGAAGTATAATTCCTTACTTCTATACCGTCTAAGGTAAGGATCCTGGATGTCTTAGACCCACCTCGAACCGTAACTATGACAACGAGTCGAGCAGAACAAAGGACACGTCGTCCTTGAGACAGTGAATTCCTGTCTCTGAAAGTGAATGTCAATTCAAGTGACCCGGTGGACTAAGTGCGTTTGAACTCGTTGAAACAAACAAAAATCCATTCAGTCACTATTTCCGTCATGAAGTCCACGGATGGGCTTAAAGTCTCGGGTATCCATACCGCCATATTATAAATGTGTCATCTATAGATATTTTATAGATATGTTATGGATATATAATAGTATAGATGATCTCGTCCCTGAAGACTGAGTACATCGTTATGACTTTTATATCAGTTCAGGAGTCATTTATAGATAATTGACTAGCTCATTTCTTTACTTATTCTATTTCGGAACTTTAATCACTGATCCCGTCCTTTTTCCTTTTCTTGTGGGTCCCATATCCACCTTTCCTTCTTTCTTGGTCCATGAATGCTCTGACCATACTCCTGCGCAACAGTGCACGTATGTACGAGTCAGTACAGGCTGTTGACGCTGGTGTATCTGACATCGGACGGTCCAAGGAGAGGTACCTTAAAAGGTCCGTTTTTATAACCTCACCCAACAGTAAAGGACGACGTCCCCTAGAAGGGGTGGGTCCCTACCTTGGGTGTAGAGAACGTAGTGGACGTGACCGCTCGTTTAAGAAATGGTGCCCACGGTGGACCCTTCAGTGATACTGTTGCGTAAATTTCAGCGAGTCAGTACAGGTTGAGAAACATTGTGGAACCTGATCAGGCACCTTAAGAGGTCCGGTCTTATGACCTCACCCATCGGTATGAGAGGAGGTCCCCGAGAAGGGTGGGGTCCCTAGTTTGGGTCCAGAGGGTCGTCACAAAATTTTAAATAAGATTATAACACATTTTAGCAGAGTGTGTGGGGTGGGTACCATTTAGATTACTATATTTACGTTTGTAAGACGACGTCAACTCTTTTTTTTTACAAAGTTCACAGGAAAGAAAGCCGTTTGAGTAACAATTTCTCCTTCTTTGGTTCGACTGTACACGACGCCCGACAAGATCTTGAGACGTGTTTAACAAGACTCTCTTGGGTCCTGCAAACCCCTTTTGCCCCGGTCTTCGTGTTGAGACCCGTCCTCTCTCTTGTTCCGCTTCGAAAGGGTCGCCTCCGGTCCTACGTCCGGTAGTGACACGATCACTTCTGACACAGGGTTGTCTCCTCAGGTCGACCCCCGACGGGTCCACGAAGTGGGATGTATCCGGACGTAGTCGGACCTACTCCCGGTACAAACACGGTAGTAGACAGGGGTCCACTCCCTCCTACCCAACCCTCCTTAAATGAACGATCTTTTCGGAGGAAAAGATTGAGTAGAAGGATCTTTCACTTTCAGTGAGTCAATACAGACTTAATAACACTGGGGGTACCTGATATGTCAGGTACCTTAAGAGGTCCGGTCTTATGACTTCACCCATCGGCAAGGGAACAGGTCCCCTAGAAGGGTTGGGTCCCTAGTTTGGGTCCAGAGGTCATAACGTCTACCTAAGAAACGGTCGACTCGGTGGTAGAAGGACCTCCCTGTAGAAATAAGATTAAACGTATCTGTGGTAGTGTTTCGAACTAATCTCGGGATGTTACACTTTTACACACACACGAGTCAGTACAGGTTGAGAAACTTTGGGGTACCTAACATCGGTCGGTCCCTAAAGGGTCCGTTCTTATGACCTCACCCAACGGTAAAGGAGGAGGTCCCCTAGAAGGGTTGGGTCCCTAACTTGGGTTCAGAGGGTGTAGAAGACGTAACCGTCCACTTAAGAAATGGTGAACGCGGTACTTCTACTCAGATTGACGAGTGGTTCACCCAAAGTTAAAGGAAGAAGAAAGGGTTGAAAGAGAGGGTAACAATATTCATGTCTATACGTAACGACCCCACCCCCCTCGAGCTTAGAACAGAGAGAAGTCATAAGAAGGTTAAATGGGAGACGATGTCTCTTTTATTATAGGGGGTTCTATAGATGTATAGATGTAAGGGGTTTGAGACACTTATGCACAATGTACTGATTTCCCTTAATTACCAATATCTATTTTAATTACAATTGACCAACTGGAATTTTATCTCTCATAGAACCTTATAAATCCTCTCATAGTACATTAGTGTTCTAAGGAATTTTCACTTTCTCCCTCTGTTCTCTCCTCCAGCCTCACTACATTACATTTCTCCTGACCTATGTAGAAGTGACGTCCTTCCCTGGTGGTCGGTTCCCACTGTCCGTCGGGAGAAGATCTTCGACCCTTTCTCATCCGTCGCCTAACAAGGGGGTCAGAGGTCCTCCTTGTGTCAGGACGGTTAACTAGGGAAGGACCATCGGGCCACTCTGGGTCCGGTCTGGAGACGAATCCTCTTGACTTTTTATTATATACACGTAACCAAATTCGGTGATGTAAACACCACTAAACATTGTCGTCGTTTTCCTTTGGTTGTGTGAAAGTGAGACTGGGGTTTCTGTAGGGTCAAAACGGAGAAAAACAAAGGGCCAAGGTGTAGAGAATCACAAGGAAACGTTAAAGAACAATCGTAGAGAACTTATAGAGATTTTATACCAAGAAAGGGTCCAATGTGTCAATGAAGAGAAAAGGACGAGAAGTCCTTAGTGTTTAAACGACTTGTACCGGGTCTAAGTCGGACATCGATACAAAGGTAACCGGAGCGTCACAAAAAAAGTGTTCGGTTTAACTTTACATGAATCCCTTCTGTGCACAGAAGATCAAAAAGTATTGAGTGGGCTGAGGTATAACATAAAGTGGGTCGGATGAAGGGACCGAATTTGATTCCTTTCAGGAAATTCCAAAACTCGACTTCGGGGGGAGAGGATTTTGTATTTATCTATTACTCTACAACTCTACAATATATGACCCGAAGGGTCCACCACGATCACCATTTCTTGGGTGGACGGACGGTTACGACCTCTGCATTCTCTACGCCCAAACTAGGGACCCAACCCTTCTACCGGACCTCCTCCCGTACCGTTGGGAGAGGTCATAAGAACGGACCTCTTGGGGTACCTGTCTCTTCGGACCGCTCAACACCAGGTATCCCAACGTTTCTCAACCTGTATTGACTTCGCTGTATCGTGTGTGCGTTCTACAATATAATTTTTCTTAAGAACTCAGTTTATCCAAATCCTTTACGGTTCTATCTGTTTTCATCCAACAATATACTGTCTTCAACTGTCGGAATTAATACGATTAATAGTATATAGTATATCCTACATCGACGTTTACCGTACACCGTAGAGGGGTTGAATACAGGGGTATCTTGGAATCACTCCTGTCACAGAATATCCACCCCACGAGGTTCATTCGGTAACTTGTTGTACACAACAAGTTATGTGAGAAAAGTAATGACGTTGATAGTACGTATAGAAATACAATTACTGAAGGTTTTCGATGTTTGTATTATAGTCTGTGGATGGTTCGTGTGTGACGTACAATGTATGACAAGATTCACGAAAGTGTGTATATTCGGTTATGTACTAAGACTTATTCTCCGTGATAAGAATAGGGTTCAAATGGTCATTTCATTGATTCTAGATCACTTGAATAGTACACTGGTTACAGTGTGCGATTCTTCCAATGTTTCGACATTGGGTGGAACAAAGGCTCAGACGTGACTTGGTAGATCAAGCTCGTGAGTGAGAGGAGAACTTGACCTCCACACCCAAGGTATATTCTTTCATGAAAGATGGTCTTCATCGACTTTTATATTGTTCAGTAGAGTCGATTCTAATTTAAGTGACAGAGTTTTTCTCCAAACTTCCTGAAGAATTTTCCCTTAAAAGACCCTCCGTGATCATAACTTCTGTAGATTAGATTGGTATTCTAGAGAGATTTATACTCTAAGATTTTCCTATTCTCTTAGATATAACTCACCTTTCCGCTGTGTTCGTTTCCATTCCTTACAACAAACTTCGTCTGGTCGGACCGACAATACTTTTTGAAGTGCTTCTTACCAACGGTTCATTGCAAAGTTTATATCTGACCTTAGTCTAACGTCCTTCGGAACTTACAGTCGTTTTCTCCCTAAACTGGAGTTAGGAAACTATACCTCACGACTTTTCATAACGTAGTCCTTTCACTACTTCAAAAATTTATATACATATAGATCTATATATTTATATGTGTGTGTGTGTCACTGTTCTTCCTTTACTTAGTTAACAGAACTGGACGACTCACCACCCACCGAGCCCAGTCCGGAGAGACCGTACGAGATAAGGAGGGGAAGGGTGATCCACCGTGGTCTTGAGTTTTAGTCCGGTGGTCTTTTCCGACAGGGAGGCAAGAAAAAACATCCTACTGAAACTACACTACACTTGTATCGTTTTTTATAAAAATATCGGTCAAGGATTAAACGAAAAAAGAAGTGGGACCCCATATAAAGGGTTATCAATTGTTAAAAGTCGAATTGACTGACATTGTAAGACTTCTTCTCGAAGACCCCTGGGACGGTCAAATCTCGTGATCATATCCGGTTCATCACGTAGGACTTCTTTATCGATTGTCGGTCGACCTTCGACTATGTCACCTTTAATAAGGTGAGAACTACGTTATTCCCCCTGGTACCTCCTAAAAGTCCACCGACCAACTTAATGGAGGATCTGTGACTTGAGATCAATCTCCTACCTTTCCCCCACGTTCGGACTCGATTGAGTAATGGATTAAGAATTCCTTTCTTTATCGCAGGTCTTGTAGCAGGGAGGAAGGAAAGACTTACGGAAAAGAGCCATGTTTGATAAAATGTGCTTTCTCGAAGAGAAAATCCATAAAGAATTAACTTGAAAAAGGAAATCACGGTGTCCAGAATAAGACAGAAAAATTTCCTGCCCTCCTTTCATCCGAAAGTTAAACAACCTTTCATTCACACTAGTGTTTAACTGTGTCTTTCGTCAGTAAAGATCAGTGTTCATTTAAACATACACCACTGTTTCATGGGCATTTGGTTCTAAGGACAAAATTCGTAGGATTCTGGTCAAGTATACCAAGTTTTTTAGTTTTCCGTTTACCGTCTCTCGGGTTTAGTAGTGTCCAATTCACCCGTGTACCTTAAAAGGGGATTTAGGAAGTTCGACTTTAAACTCCTCCTTTACGTTTCAATCACTTGCACAATGTTTCCTCCGAAACAATTTCTATGTGTCTGACACAGATTTATGGTGTCAGAGTTAAAAAGGGACTAAGATTTCTGTTTCCTTTTTTACACACATTGTAGTGAATTAAAGTAAACTTTAAAAATACGAAGATCAAAAAGATGTGGGTGGAGAAGATTTTACCCTGTGTCTTCTCTCTCCGATTTTATCTACTATCTGAATACCTGAACCTATTTATTAATTACCGGACCTCATTAATCGACCTTCTACAAATTAGTAATTAGACAGACTCAGTAGTGTTCGTAAACGCGGGTGAGTGTTTCATAACGTGAGTAATACTCACATATATAAAACAGTTCTATCTTTAATTATATACTACTCTTAGTCGTGAAACTCTTTAATTTTGTACTTTGTTCAGACAAACCAGGGGAGAAACAAACAAGTTCTATTTGTTTTAAAGTGAAAAGAAATAAAATGGATTATCCTTTTTACAACATCTTTAAGGTAGACACACGTATTCGTTCTTCAGTTTGAAAGACCACTCCCTTCGTTTTATCAACCGAGTAAAACAGAAACAAAGCCCTGAAAAAGGTCCTCTTTTTTTTTTTCCGGTTTGGTTTTTGTGGAGTAATAATTTCATAGACCACTTGTTAATCCCAAGAAAGTCTCCTGAAGTCCCCCTTTTTTTTACAGGAAATTGTATTACGATAAAACGTTAAATATCGACACAAGAAGTTACACCACAAAAGGTTATGTTAAAATAATGTCCGAAATTTAATATGAAAGTGTCCTTTCCAGACGGAAATTTGAAAATCCAGTCTTAACAAGTCTAGAAAAGTGTGACTTAGTTAGTCCAAATTTCGACCGTTTTAGGAACCGTCGGAACATTTAGAAAGTTTTCTACAATAGGTTAATGGGAAGTACCCGGCGTCCTAAGATGTCGCACTGATAAAGGAAGAGATACTCCTTAATTCACGAGTACTCTCCAATCTTTGGTTACCTCAACTTTTCATTCTAAAACGTAAAAAAAGGAGGGTAAATGTACCATATCTATATCGAGGTCGATGATTATATAACACTCTTGACGGTGTCTGTAAGACTAGATTTGTCACCGGGACCATGTCGACTTCAAAAAAGATAAACGAAATTTAATCGTTTTTTTTTTTTTTTTTTTTTTGTAATTTTTTTCTTTTTTGTGTATGATCATAGTCTTACCACAAGTAATGTTTTGGAATAAATCCTGGACATAAGTCTTAAATCGTATTTCAATATACGGTTTATCTTTCGTGTTCTCTAGTGATAAAGAGAGTCAAAAAGTTCTTTTCGTCTAAAAATCCATATGAGATATTTATGTGTACCCTAACCTTTTTTATTGTTTCTACTATTTACATGAAGAAATCACACCCAAAACTAGATTTTTTACACGNAACGAAATTTAATCGTTTTTTTTTTTTTTTGTAATTTTTTTCTTTTTCGTGTATGATCATAGTCTTACCACGAGTAATGTTTTGGAATAAATCCTGGACATAAGTCTTAAATCGTATTTCAATATACGGTTTATCTTTCGTGTTCTCTAGTGATAAAGAGAGTCAAAAAGTTCTTTTCGTCTAAAAATCCATATGAGATATTTATGTGTACCCTAACCTTTTTTATTGTTTCTACTATTTACATGAAGAAATCACACCCAAAACTAGATTTTTTACACGAATAAAAGGTGAATTTTTTTTTTTGTGCATAAGTAGAAACAATCAAGAAGGAGATCTAACAGTTATATCTTATGATTATTTTACGATTCCTCTGTAAGTTAAATATATTGTCGAATAAAGTACGGTGAACCGAAACTCTCCTTTTTAATAGTGTCCGTCTTAGTAAAACTTTATTGAAAAGTTCCTTTTCACACTTACACGGATGTTTAAGGAAGTACTTCGGATCTTTTCGAAACGAAAGGAAACACTACATTTTCTGACGAACCTCCAATACCCTAGGGTCAACGTGGAAACTGGAGTTTCGGAGACCTCAGTAAGTAAACAGTACTGGGAACTGGAAACCGTTTAGTGTTGGGACTGATAGACAAAGAGAACTAAAAATGATGGATATTGTTTTCGAGAAAGGGGGAGACCTTACGTATTCGTCTTCAGTATATTTACAAATTTTTATCAAACAGTCGGTTGTTACACCGGTTCTCTTCTATTCATAGTATTTACTTTTGTTTTTTTTAGTGTTTCGTACTTCCTTTTACAGATTGTAAATTTCACAGAAGGCCACCTTATCTAACTAAAGTCCCTGATGTCACACTTGTCAACCGGTGTACAAGGGAGAGAATTTTAGAAACAAAAGAAACTAAATTTTACACTACATCGTTCTTCACCCTTAAACCACGACAATATTTAACACGGAGACTAAGAAACGTCCGACCAGTAATTTTGAACGTCTGTAGTGGGGACGTCGACACACAAGTAGTTGTGAAGGAAAATTGGTGATAGATTTAACGAAGGTACAGGTTTCTTTACGTCAAGGGGAATAGTCCTAACACTCACTTTCCACTTATACACATTTGTAAACCTGATTTTGTATCTTAACCTTGGTTGAGTTCATGTCTACTCCTTGGTTCTGTCAAGTAAAATTTTTACACACATCCTCGGGAGACGTAGCTTGTCAATGAGTCATATATTTTACAAGTCGGGGTTTATAATGAACCAGAAAAAAAATTGTCATTAAAAGAAAAAATAATAAATAATAAACTAATAAAAAATGTCATCCAGGGACAACCAATAAATAGCATTTAAACCGTCATACATGTACAGTTAGGGTTTACATCAGAAATACTATAGTTGACAATACGTACGCATACAAGTACGAACCAACGGGTCAACACAGACTGAGAAACACTGGGGTTTATGACATCGGGTGGTCCGAGGAGACAGGTACCTTAAAAGGTCCGTTCTTATGATTCCACCCAGCGGTAAAGAAAGAGGTCCCCTAGAAGGTATAGGTCCCGATTATGTCTGATGACTCACCATTGATAGTTAACTAAACTGGAAAACGCTCAAAAGGAAAGATTATGAGTTCAAAAAAGTAAACGAATAAATAAATTTCGTTTATAATCCCGTCTCCTTCGAACTTCAATATCTAATTATTTTCTCACTTCCGAGTTATGTCGCTTCCCATTACATACGAAAAAGTGGTTCGACTCTTAATTTATGTTAGAGAACTTTTGAGATATTAAACAGATGAATTTCCTTATGAGAATACCAATGAATAAAGGGTCGGGGGTACTTCTAAGAATAAAAAAAGAAAAACGTAATTCTATTCGGTAAAATTATAAATAAACCCCTTGTCAAAATAAAAATCGATAAAAATGACCGAAATATCACCTTTAGGTGTCTAAAAAAAAAAAAAAGAGTGTCGAAGAGAAAGAGATTCCTAGTTTTCTTCACGAACGACGAAACTTTTATGTCAGGTTTGACCGTGTGACTACTTCAATCAAGATCTACCTGTCATTGGACCAAATTGATATTAAATCTTCCTTCTACTTCCCAAACGGTTCGTGAGTCTGTTCGGATCAATTTTAGAACCGTTGTTTCTAAAAAGTCATAAAAATTAAGTAAAATTTATCAACTTTTACCTTAGAGAAAAATTTTAGAATTATGTTTAGACAAATATCTTCGTATAGACGTCAGATATCTAAAACATTAGAGATCTGTCTAAAGTTATCTTCCAACAGGTTGACCACTTTACAATAGGAAGGACTCCAGCTCCATTCTTTTTAACTTACCCGACGTTTGACACCTGACCGTCCATATGATACGAGAGACTTTCAGACACCCTATAGTACACTGTAAGACACGATAGACTTATATAAAAAAGGATTAAAAACGTAGATAGTGGTGTTGTGGTTTTTGAAGGACGTCGTTGGTCTTAGAAAGGGGGGGAGTCTAGAGTCGATTCCCAGGACACCAAAGTTTAATCTTTAGAGTCTTAAATGAGAAGTAATGAAAGGGTAACCTTATAAATACTGAAGGACATCTCGATCAGAAGTTATTTTAAATTAATTGGTATACCTTTAACCTCCCTTAAACAACTCAAGACTTTCACAAAACTCAGACTTTCAACTCAGTTATCTTCTATTTAGCTAGGGATTTAAAGTGTCTTTAGACTATGTAGTAAACCTATTCTATTCGTTTACTACCTGTAATAGGTACAAAATTCACAAAGGGGATGAAATTCGGTAAGTTTATTCCGACAGAGACCAAAAAAGAGGAAGAAGGACTTTGTGTCCCAGATCTTAAAAATGTTGACACTAAAAATTCATTATTATGTACTTTCTATTATTTGTTTAAAATGAATCGCAAAATCTTCCCATTATGACTGTCGTCATAAAGAATTCTGGGGAAACTAGAGTCACATGTGGAGATCTCGTTCCGTAGAAACTTTACATTTTGTAGTCAGAGTAACGAGAACGGAGGGTAGTGGAGTGGGGTTGTTGGCGTCCGTGTTAAGACGAATTGTGTTCAGTCAGTGATAGGTAAGTCTGTCTCGTCTCAAAGAGTCGTACCGATTATAACTGTTATACCTACCCTACTAAGGACCAACACCCCTGACAGTGAAGAGTAAAATCTTCTATGTCTGACCAGAGATAGGGGTCTATGATTACAGTGGTAACGGTTCACCATTGTTGGTTTTTACAGAAGGTACGGTACGACACGATTCAGCGCAGTCAGTACAGACTGAGAAACGTGGGGGTACCTGGTTTTTCAGAAGCCTATAACGGTTTACAGGGGTTTAAGGACAGTCAACACTTAGTGACTCTGTCTTTAATTTACGAGTTTTTTTTAGACGTACAAGAAAAGGATGGATAATTTAGGACATAATAAGTCTCAAGAGGTTTCATTGTTTTTGGTTATCATACACACACACAAATAAGTGATTCAGGACAGACCGAGAAACGTTGGGGTACCCGATATCGGATGGTTCGAGGAGACAGGCACTCTAAAGCGTCCGTTCTTGTGACCTCACTTGACAGTACAGGAAGAGGTCCCCTAGAAAGGCTGAGTCCCTAACTTGGGTCCAAAGGACGTACCGTCCGTCTAAGAAATGATGATTCGGTGGACCTTTCAGGAATATCTATCACACTATAGTTATCTTTCTCTAAATAATATTCCTTAGCCTAGTGTGTTTATCCCTCCGACCGTTCAGGTTTAGGTGTCGCACCAGGTCGTCCACCCTCTGGGTCCTCTTACCTACCTTGTCCACTTCAAATTCCGCCAGGTGACCTCTCAAGTGGAGGGAGTCACTAGGGAAGAGTTCTTCTCTTAGAGTCCGAAGTCCCTGTGTCTGGAAGGAAGTCAAGGAACTTGTATATAAGAACGGGTAGAGCCCAGAAACGTGGACTATACGGGTCAGGACACCGTGAAAAAGGGTGGTGTAGGACAGTAACCCGTTGATTGAGGAAAGGTAATTGTAAGAGAACGCGAAGGACTACTGTAAAAGGGGGTCGGAAGAACCCGTCCATTGAAGCAGAGATTAAAACGAAGGTGTCGTGAATACGTCGAAGAAGATTAGTGATTCGTGACGTTTCAGGAACCCCGGGAAAGTAAAAATAAAACGAGACATCGGGGTCATGGACCAGATATCATTCATGTCAACAGGGAACCATAGGTGTCTCCCAACTGAGGTCCTCGGGGCACTTATGGTTTTAGGTACCTACGAGTTCAGGAAGTATATTTTACTGTATCATAAACGTATATCGGATATGTGAACCAGAATTTATGAATTTAGTAGAGATCTGATGAATACTATGGAGTATGTTACATTTGCGGTACATTTATAAACGGTCCTATGTCCTTTGGTCAAAACAAACCCTCTTGAAAGATCTTAGGAAAAAAGTCTTATAAGAGTTAAGACCAGTTTAGGTATCTACACCTTGGGTGTCTATGTCTCGACTTATAAACGACCGGTGGACTTGTTTACTTACTTGTAAATGGGGTTTATAAAAAGTCTACTGATGACCGAAGGGTTCACTAGCAACCACTTTAATGACTATGGGAGCCGGAGTAAGGGTGACAAAGAATAAGGTTAGGAAAACTTGTGACATTTTGTGTAGTGCAAAAAATATGATGTCCTCGGGAACAGAACAAAAAACAACAACAAACAAACAAATAAATAGGTATAAACCGACGTTACCCAGAAACAACCGTCACGGCCGAGGAGTGACACCACCGAAGTCAACAACGTCGAACACCCGAGACCTCGTACCCGAGTCATCAACTCCGTGTGTCCGAATCAACGGGACACCGTACACCCTAAAATCGAGGGGCTTGTCCCTAACTTGGGTGTAGGTGACGTAACAGTTCTTCTGAGTTGGTGACCTGGTGGTCGCTTCAGGGTACAGTACTCGTAAACATTTATGTGAGATATGTAAAACCTTAAATTGTGGAATTCCTTTCCATCCATAGTCACTAGTTACATAACAGAGACCCGAGGTCTAAGTGGGGAGTCGAGGAACGAAACACTATAACCTGAACCTTGTGTACCTCTATAGAGGAAACGGTCAACCATGGTATAATTCGAAACAGTCATCTCACACAGTGTCCTCCCTGTCACGGTCTCTCTGAAGTAGACTGACCTAACGTAGGAGAGTAGAACAAGGAGTCTACGTCGACGATCTCCACACACAAGTCGTCCAGGTCAACGTGTCGGGAGACCGTTCAAAACGGTCCTGGGGTCACCTTCAGAGACTTTAGTCAAGGAGGAGTGGTCGGGTAAGGTCGACCGGTACTGGTCAAAACAGGACCCCGATAAGTCACTTGATAAGACGGTGGACTACCCAGGTCAGTGTGAGAGTGGTCACTCAAGGTTTAGACACGACCTCTCCCACGGGTTGGGAGTGAGGTTAACAGAAGGAAGTAGTCCATGACAGAGAGTCACGATCCCCCAACAAGCTCAAGAAGAAATACGGGAGACTCTCCGATATATGAACGATGGTCAATTATTAAGAAAGATCATTTACTAGAGAAAAGTTTAATGACGACACTTAAGACAAAAGATCCTGAAACTTTGTCGTTTAGTTACTTAATTTTTCAGACTCCTATGTGTGTACTTACGTGTGTACATCAAAATAAAGTTCTTATAACTTTATACGGAAAGATTCTACTTTGTGACATTGTTTGTCGAAAAATTAGTAAAAGATATTACTAGTCATAGGTTCTTTGTCGTAAAATGTCGACCTACCTCAGGTTTGTCAGCGAGTCGGGGAAAAAAAGACACCTTCGTAGTGCCAGTGTTCTCCAATTTACTGGAGTATATGACTCACTTACATTCTGGGACCCCTGGACTATCCTCCGTCGAGGAGGTACTTTACACGGGGTGAGGCACGGGGTGGGGGTAAGGGCCCCTTCTACGAGAGACCTGGAAGTGTTCTACTGAGTGACCGAAAAAATGCTTCTGAGTACCCTCCCTCTCTAAAGAGAGTAAAGATTCATGGTCTTTATTAATACGAAGAAGAATTGTTGACGAGGTCTAAATCGAGTACCTGTTACACTTAATACATTTACGAGTAGAAGGTAAATCCTGCCACCGGTCCTTCGAGGACCGGTCCCCTGCCGTGGAGTCCTGTGTGTATGGAAAACGTAGGGACGGGAGGAGGGCGAATTAGAGTCGAGAAAAGATGGGACGTAGGGGGAAAGGGAACTAACGAAGTGTATAATTGGGTGTAATAGAATAATGTGTAGTCTGGGAAACTTTGTTACTAAATTCTTATCCGAGTGATTAGTCGAGATGAGGTTTTATTTTATTTAAAAAAATTTTCCTATCCAATCGATATTTTTATAAATTCATGTTTGGAAGTCAAAAGGAATACGAATGAAGTCGTAAGAGAAGTAATGTAACCCAAACGACTGTTACCTTTCCTCAAATCTATGAATGTATGAGGGGTTTTACCCACGTGGAACTTGCGGATTTTCGTTACAAAAGTTTGTAAAGTTTTGTAGGGGACAGCTTAAACGACATATAACGTCCTTCGAGTTGGACCAGGAGACACTGTTGGATCTCCCCACCTACCTCACCCTCCACCCTCTCTCCAAATTCTTCCCCCCTGTATACATATTGGATACCGACCAAGTAAAATTACACACCGTCTTTGGTTCTGTTGTAACATTTCGTTAATAGGAGGTTAATTTTTATTTATTTCAGTGGACAGTGAACGAATGGATTAATTATACGAATTATTTAACAGGTTTATTATCTTTATAAATAGGCGAAGAATCGACAAGATAGTCACGTTTCTGTAGGTTCGACTATTACGGACTGATATCGTTTCGACCGGTATCCAAGTCGTTTCTATTAGAAAATAGAAAAAGAATGGTCAAGTAACTTAATATCACAGTTTTAAGTCAAACAAAGTTCCTACCAGTAAATCGGTACAAGGAGTTTTATGTCTCCCCTTTTTTTTAAAAGAAGAGACAGGCAAAAGAAATAAAAATACTAGAATAATAAAAAAGAACGACTTATTCGGGGAAAGAAAAAACACTCAGAGAGACCCTACCACTCTCTACCGATAAGTCTTGGAATAAATGTGGGTCCAGGGGAGTACAAAGACACGAAGACATCGGGTCGAGAGGTGGACGGTAAATAGTACCCGTCACTGATTCTTAAACGTTCCCGTTTTATTTATAAACGACTTATTTAGGAGTCTCGACGATGGTTTTTACCTTTCATGACCTCTGTTTCTTCGTTAGAGACTATATTTCATCGACGTCGACCTTTATATCTTTGACGTACTTTAAGGACGAACAGAGGAGTATTAAGGGGGTTTACCCTTTCCAAAGAAAAAACAAAGAGAGATATGACTTCGACTTTTCGGTATATGAAAACCGAAACAGACTAAAGTTTGTGTAAAAAGATTGGTTACAAAAAGAATAAAAGGAGGTGAAATCTCTTTGGGTCCGTGAAGTACGGGAACCATTTCTAAGTAAGAAAAGTAAGTCATAGAGACACTCTTAAACGGTTTCGAAAACACGTTTATATGGACTATTGGAAACCGAGTAAATATGGGTCTTTCGGAAGTCACTTTGTTTCAGTTAGTGTAACTGGATGTCTGGTTGGATTGTCTCCCTTAGGACCCTTTATCCGGTGTCCTTGTTCACCCGATTCTTCCATTTTCCGTCTTACTTCGCGATTCCTCCACTACGGAGACGTAAGGAGAACAACAATCCTCACATGACATTCTGTCTCCGAAAGACGGTAAAGACTGAATTGAGACTCATACCAAGTATCTATCATCCGGTGGTAGGAAAATTGAAAGTCTAAAGGCCAAATAAAGTCTTTTATATTCTAGTTAAAAGGTTTATTAAGTTAGTCGAGTAACCCAATTACGGGAAGTGCCGAAGTTTATAGAAGAACACGGATTAAGATAATGGGTTCCGAAACTAGAAGTTTTGATTTCAGACACGAGGAGAGTCCCGCGAAGACCCCCATTTATCGAACTGACTCAGTTACTACTTACTTAGAAATAGAAGCCTGTGGGATTCAAGAAGTGTACTGACTTGATTGCCTTTAATCTTATCTGTTTCCTTAATCCTTTCTGCATAAAGTTTATGGTACAGGAAAAAATAATTTTTTTTTTTTTGGTAATTGTAATCAACAACAAGTCAACGAGTCAACACAGATTGAGGAACACTGAGGTACGTACCTGACGTCGTACGGTCCGAAAGGACAGGAAGTGATAGAGGACCTCAAAAGAGTTTTAGTCCAGGTAACTCAACCACTACGGTAGGTTGGTAGAGTAGGAGACAGTGGAGGAAGAGGAGGACGGAAGTTAGAAAAGGTCGTAGTGTCAGAAAAGGTTATTTGGCCGAGAAACGTAATCCACCGGTTTCATAACCTCGAAGTCGAAATCGTAGTCAGGAAGGTTACTTATAAATCCCAACTGTAGGAAATCCTAACTGACCAAACTAGAGGAACGTCAGACTTCTTTAGAGTCCTCAGAAGAGGTCGTGGAGTCAAGTTTTTGTAGTCAAGAAGCCACGAGTCGGAATCATCTAAAAGTTTATATATGGTTAGACTTTTTACACAAAAAAACTTTAATAAGTATCTTTTGATACGAATACGAAAGGTCACAATAGTTAGTGGATTTTAAAAGACTACTTGTGAAGATTCTGTAAAATTCTGAAAATTCTGTAAAGTCTGTGAAACGGACTTCAAAGATTGACATACGAATTACTTTCGCGTGTGTCACCTTCACCCTAAAGAGGACCCAACCACTACATTACAACCCGTCACTATATTTTTCGTCACGTCTTTTTCTCGAAAGATCTACGACACGTGTCTGTCCCAAGGACCCTCGGGCCCTTTCGGTACGACCTTAAACGACGTCAAGGTAGACGAGAACGGGTAAAGACTATTCTATACCTTAGGAACTCATTAATTTAGTCACGACATTAGAGGGGTGATCTCTCGGACAGGAACCGTAATTGTCACCATAACGGAGCAATTTACGTAATGGACTCGAAGGAAGGGGGACTGCTGGTACGTCCAAGGAGGTCCCGGTAAACGGTCTATTACACTCACTCGTTTGTACTTCTTCTGTCCGAACGTGTTATGAATCATTGTATGTATACTGTTAATAGTACCGATAAAAAGTGAGACCGGCTTACTGTCACCCTTATTTCACCGTACCTCTTTAGATACCGAATTCACACGAATCAAACCCCACTTCTATCTCTATTCCCGACCATGTCAAATTTTTATTTACTAAGACAACGGTACCAAAGGAAGAAATATTTAAGAAAAGTTGTACTTAACGACAACAACACAAATTAAAATCTAAGTACGTCTAAAAGCTGTTTATTCTTAGGGATATGTAGACTCTTTACCAAAAAGTTTTCGACGTCCTTCTCTACAAACCGTCAGACCGAATTTGTGAAGACTCGTCTTATTTGAAGTCCCAAGACCGATATCTGTCGATGGTTTCCTTTCGTTTATTTCTCTTACTCTTGAATCTCTTCTGTATTCTGATGTAAATTGGAATACTAATTTTTCCTTAAGTGCAATGACGTTCGAAAGTCCCTTTTACAACTCAGAACTTCTACCGGAGAGTTATCGCCCCCGGTATCCCTCTGTCTACAGGGAGGATCCTTCATTCAGAGGTCTGTTGGTTGGCCTCTTACAGTTAAATCGATTTATATGTAAATAATTATAGTTTTCCAGATTAACACAAAAGTTTTAGACAAGATAACGGAGTTTATGTCAAATTAAGAACTTATTCCACAGTCTTAACAAATATAGACGAGTTTTTTATCGAGACGAAGTAAGAAAAAAGGTTAAATCATTACCAATAAAGTTTGAACCTATAAGACACTGTTTGGGTCTGTCGTATAATTCTTCTTCTCTGTAGTGGAATGACTGTTTCCAGTCACATCAGTTTCCATACCAAAAAGGTCATCCGTACATACCTACACTCTCAACCTAGTATTTCTTCCGACTCGTGGTTTGTTAACTACGAAAACTTGACACCACGACCTCACCTGAGAACTCCTGTCGTTCCTCTAGTTTGGTCAGTTAGGATTTCCTTTAGTTGTGACTTATAAGTAACTTTCCTGACTACGACTTCGAGGTTATGAAACCGGTGGGCTACACTACTCGGTTGAGTAACCTTTTCTGGGAGTACGACCCTTTCCTACTCCCTTTCTCCTCTTCCCCCGCTAATTCCTGCTCTACGAAACTACCATAGTGACTGAGTTATCTGTACTCAAACTCAATTGAGGTATTCTATCACTTCCTGTCCCTTCTGACCAACACGACGTCAGGGACCCCACCGTTTCTCAGTCTGTACTGGATGACTGACTTATTGTTACTAAGGTTTGAACCTTTTCGTATTTGTCTTTCCTTCTCGACTGAAATGGTTTCTTTAAGAAGAAGGAGTGCGTAAATAATGTCCTAAAAAATTTTATCATTTTAGGAGATGGTGGTAATTTTATCCTGAACTAAAATTTTTCTTCCTTCCCTATTTTAATGAAACGGTCTTTACGTAATATTATATGAATAATACATTCGTTATCTGTGACTTTACAACCATTTACGAACAAAGTTCCCATTTAAATTACCAAATAAATTTTAAAACAAAAACGATAAGTAAAAGAAAAAGATTCCTAAAACTCCAATTAGAGTTATTAGGTCGTTTACTTTTTAGGTCTTCAATCTTATGTAATTCTATCATTCCCATCCTTAAGTAATATAGACTTTCCTTTACTCACCTGGTATAAACAGAAGTATTTAAATAAAAGATTAAACCAATGAGACTAAATAATGTCGTTAATTAGTTGACAAAACAATTAACATGTAAACGACAAATCAGTAAGTTAAAGACAAAAGTAAAATTTTTTGACTTTTGAGTCTTTTATTTTTCATTAAGAACTTTATAAAATCAGGTTAATTTCAACTTTGTCTTCAAACACCATAAAGAGAAAAACTTTTAACTTCATATCAACTAAATGTTATAATATGAACAAAGTCCACGTGAGGTATAACAAAAACACCTAATATAAGGTAATATTCAATAATATTCTATTACCGATATTAAGGGACACGATATGTCAGATAGGAACGACGAATGATAAAATAGGTATCATCAGACATAGACAATTGGAGCATAGGGATTAAACAGGAAGGGGAAAAGGGGAGAGGGGAAACCATTGACGTTCGAACAAAAGACATAGACACTTAGACAAAGACAAAACGTATACGTAAGTAAAGATAATAAAAAAAACTAAGGTGTATATTCACTATAGTATGTTGTAAACAGAAAGAGACAGTAAAGTGATTCGTATTATAAGAGACCCAGGTAGGTGTAACGAATTTACTGTCTTAAAGTAAGAAAAATACCGACTCCTTATAAAGTATATATATATATGTATATGTACATATGTGTGTGTATATATATATATATATATATATGTGTGTTGTGTAAAAATAAGTAAACAGACATCCATGAATCCAATGAAGTTACAGACTCGATATTACGACGAAACTAGTAACCCCACGTACATAGAAAAGTTTAATCATAAACACCATAAGGAGAAGTACATAGGATATAATTTTAAATGTGTATTTTTAAAATCTTTCAAAGCCTCCCACACACACACACACATAAACCTTTTCTATGTCCCCTAAACTACGATAAGTTGATTATCGTATCTGTATCGGGTCCAATTACCTTACTAAAATAATCAGAGGTCAAGAAAAACATTCACTCTCATAACGGAGTACAAAATATTATAAAGATATCATATGTTAGTCTGTTCTTGATAACACTTTTCAGTATGTACAAAACTTTAAAAGTACGTATCTAGTCTCGACGAGGAGTCTCGTCTGAAATAGTTTATAGATGAAAAAGATTTCCCCAACCCTAACGACTCCTGGACGAAGAAACTAAAAAGAGACTCAAAACCTGAACGTTCACAGTGTTTCATATTCTTTATTTAGTGACAACATATATTCAGTGGGTCACATATAATAAAACAATATCGTCGGACTTATCTGACTCTTTTAACTTTAGATAAGTTTCTTCCTTACTTTGTTCGAGAGATCTTGTCTTTTAATACTAGTTGACTTTGATTCCTATGTGATCTATTCGTATTATTTTCCAATCTGTGTTGACTTCTTTTCTTTTACTGGACTTTTTACCTAGGTTCCTGTTTTATAGGTCAAACTGCATATCTATCCTTTGTTTCGATCTTTTCTCTGATTCTTATAACCTGTTCTACAGTTTTAGATTATACCAAAGGGTCCATCGAACCACCATTTTTAGGAGGACGGTTACGTCTTCTGAGTCCTCTTCACCCAAGTTAGGGACCCTGTCCTTCTAGGGGACCTCGTCCTTTACCGTTGGGTGAGGTCATAAAGAACGGACCTTTTAGGGTACCTGTCTCCTCGGACCTTCCGATGGCAGGTACCCCAGTGTTTCTCAGTCTGTGCTAACACACTGACTCGTCCGTGCGTACACTTGAGATTGTATACACCTAATGTCAGGGTTTCCCCTTCTGTTCTCGTCTTCTCTCTCTTAATTATAAACTTCTATATTATCGGATCTTAAGATCTTTTATTTAATTTTTTGTAGTGGTGTTTAAATTTTTCGTTGTACTTGTAGCTGGTACTATTTATGTTTCTTTTTGTGTGGTTCCGTTTAATGGTTTTACACAACTTTTATTCACTGAATGGACCACCGAGTCACCATTTCTTCGGTGGACGGCTACGTCCTCTGTGTCCAAATCAGGGACTAGACCCTTCTAAGGTGTACGATGTCTCATTGATACGGACCCTCGGTGTTGATGACTCGAACACGAGATCTCGGACCCTCGGTGTTTATGACTCGGGGGCGCGACGATGACTTCGGGTGTACGAGACCTCGGGCACCAGACGTTGTTCTCTTCGGTGGTACTACTCTTCCGGTGCGTGGAGTGGGGGTGAGCGGTGCTGATCTCCTTTCGGACACAGGTTTCGGGTGTAGACGTCGTGTCGGTTTTTATTATTTAGTTATTAAAAAAATTTCCCTTTTCTCTATTGAAAGTTTCGTAGATCTCTTTTTAATGTCCGAAAATGAAAGTTCTACGTTTTATTAGGGATATTGTTTATTATCTTTATTCACTTCGGTCTTTTGTAGATTAAATTTTTTTTTTTTGACGGTTGAATCTTTAGATACTATTCATTTTTAGAAGAAGATTTTACTTCTGTTTACTTCTGTAAAAATATGTTTGATTTTAATATTATTAACAACGGTTGTCTAAACGTATATTCTTATAATATATATAAAAAAGTTCGTTTTCCTTTGAACATTATCTACCTTCGTGTCTTTACGTCCTTTCTTTTTGTGTTACTTTAGAATTTATCCACACATTCATATTTATTTATTTATAATTGACTTTTGTTAGTATTATAAAAGTGTGACCCACCATTTTTCATAAATATCTTAATTTTACGTACTGTCTTTAAGCTTTCCGTTCACCACCGTTATTTACGATAATTTTGTTTGACAAGTTCTAGGAGTATACCCGAAGGGTCCACCGCATCATCATTTCTTGGGTAAGCGGTTACGTCCTCTGTGTTCTCTAAGTCCAGGTTAGGGACCCAACCCTTCTAGGGGACCTCTACCTTTACCGTTGGGTGAGGTCATAGGAACGAACCCTTTAAGGTACCTGTCTCTTTGGACCACCCGATGTCAAGCATCCCAGTGTTTCTCAGTCTATACTGACTTCGTTGAATCGTTCTAAGAGTATCTTAGGTTCTAAGGTAATATAATCTGAGTATCCAGTTCCTAAGTATAATACTAAAGATTATGTCAATTAATAACACATTCAGTTTTGGATTTCCTTTCTTTTACCTTGTTCTTCTCGTTTACTTTTTGTCTTACTCTATTATCTGAATTACAGTTTACATAGAATGTAGTGTTCATAAATTTACCAGATCATCTTCTCGATTAGTTACTTATATCATTTCAACGTCCTATATTTTAGTTGTGTGTCTTTAGGGAACGTAAGGATATGTGCTTATTACTCTTTCATCTTTTTCTTTAATTCCTTTGTTAAGGTAAGTGGTAACGTTGCTTTTCTTATTTTATGAATCCTTATATAGATGGATTTCTTTGATTTCTGGATATATATCTTTTGATATTTTGTGACTACTTTCTTTAGTTTCTCCTGTGATTATCTACCTCTTTAT